>DWTA01000183.1:0-12809 GCA_018236805.1 Plebejus anna | reverse complement strand
TATTTTAGTATATTTACATTATAAATGGGAAAGTATCTGTCTGTCTGTCTCGCTTTCACGCCAAAACTACTGAACCGATAATGAAAATTTGTACACGTAAAGTCTAGAGACTCTAGAGACTGAGAAAGGACATCTAAGGCTACTAAGTAGCCTATGTTCTTTCTCAGTCTTCTTAACTGAAAAAAGGGTTGTTAGGGGGTGTTTATAATTTATATGCTTAATTTTGTTAAGTTAGTTCCAATAATTCATAATAGATATTAGATAATATCGCTAAGCGTCACGATTCTATGAAGAGGTAAGTATTAACTTAGTAGGGATTCATCCATGTTTTTATTTTCGAGAACTTTTAGAAGTAGGTATCATGAAGTGTTGAAATTAGACCCCGGTATCCTACAGCAGCTACAGCAACTAATGGCGAAGTTCGAGCAGTTCGAGAGTTACTACAGAGAGGAGGACGTTCGAGTTACCGTTCCCGTTCACGTCCGAGGTACCGTGGGCAGTCTGCGTCGTCTACACACCGACGGACACCTGCGAGCCCTGACTGGCTCTGCAGCTACCACTTCAGATACAAGGAGCGAGCCCATCGATGCGTCGAGCCGTGCAGCTGGGGCAAGAAGCAGACCGCGGAAAACTAGTTCCGGCGCGAATGGAGGCGGAAGTTTGTGCCGGTATGAAGTCTCACCGCCTGTGCGTAACCGACTCAAAAAGTGGTTTACGTTTTCTGGTGGACACTGGTGCTAACGTTTCGGTGCTACCCAGATCCTCACGGATAGATCGTAGCGTAAGTTTAGATTATTATAGTTCTATGCAGCTAACGGAACGGAAATTAAAACGTTCGGTTTCCGAACTATAGAGTTAAATACGTACGGTCTTATTCATAAAAACTTATAGAACACCTAAAGTGTTCTATAACATCGCCATAAGAAGATTGGCAAAAAATTGTATTCATAACAGCATTATATCAACAAAGAGTTCTATAAACCTATCAAAAAGTTATATTAGTTATAGTAGTATATAATAATTCCATGGTTAAAACTTTATAAAGGAGCATTGTATTTAGCTCCGTGTGTGAACTTTGCACACTACACATTACGTACGTCAATATGACCCTTACAGCCCCCAGGGGCCCCAGCCCCCAGGCCCCAACGCAAAAAGAGGGGTGTTATAAGTTTGACGTGTCTGTCTGTCTGTAAAAATTGAAGTATGAAGTATATATGCGTACCGCGGTAGCAACTCTGTCGTGGAAATGTTGTAGTAATGTAGGCTACATGGAAACTATGTGTTATATCTATGCAAGTTTTATACAGGTGTAAAGTTTCACAGTGAACTATCTACAAGCACAGATAGATAATAGTACAACTACAAGGAACACGTACACACCCACACCGTAAAGTATAAAGTATCACTTATTTTTGGATTTTGTTACACACTGTATAATTATTATGTAGTAAGTATCTACTATCTTCCTACTATAGTGTATAGATAGTACTTAGTCGATATGAGTAAAAGAATAATTATTATTGATTCTGAGATTATAGGCTCTACTATTAGAAATTCCCTAGTGTGTAGATTAGCTGTTGTACTTAAGTACTTAATTTTATACTAGCCTGCGGGTTGCGGGTTGCGGCTGCCAAGTGCCAGCTGCTGCTCGCAGGGTAGGTTGCCCACTCGGGCCACTGCCCCATTATCCCATAATGCCATATACAGTATTACGTAAGTTAATAAAAACACAAAATAGTAATTTAAAATATAATTTAATACAAAGTTGTTACAACACTAATCCTTTTTCAATAAATATGTCTCATGCCTTTGGTAAAATACATCAATTTATAAAACCAAATACATCACACAGATTAAATAACATCGAAATAAATATCTAATTGTATAAAATATTTCAATTTTCATCATATAAAATATCTTTTCAACAGTACAATAAAGTGATAATCTTAAAATAGTGAGTTACGCCGATACACATAAGCACAGTAGGTACATAGTTTGGTAAGGTTAATATGGCACAGAAGGAACGTTAAGGACGGACGCGAGTTTATTTATCTTTCGGCTTCTTTTCTTTTTTACGCGGCGGGGGCACGGGGGCCTCGCCGCTCGGGGCCGCCTCTTTCTTCACCACCTTTTTCACTAGCTTCTTCTTGGGATCCTCCGTCGGCGTGGGCGGAGTCTGAACCTCGACGTTGGAGACGGACGACTCTATCTGGGCCGCCGTGGTCGGCTTCGACTTGGGCTTGATCCCGATCTGACTGAGGGAGACGGCTCCGACCGGGGGCGTGGGCACCTCGGGCCCCTCGACGAGGAGGTTCCTCGGCTCGGGCGTGGCCTTGGGCGATGGTTCTGTAGTGGGTGAGGGGGAGGTGACGGTGGTTCGCAGCTCGATGGCGATGATGGACTGGGCGAGCGACGCCGCGTCCTCGAGCTCGCTGTCCGGGGTGGGGAGGGGGTCGGCGGCGGCGGGGGGGTGCAGCTGCAGCTTCTCCAACTTGCGCCGCTCCTCCGCTACACAACAATCCCTTTATTCTCTCTTTCGGTTAGCTGGCGTTAGTAGTGTCACATTAGAGAGCAAGCTCGGTTAGGGCCTGGAAAACCAAGGAAAACGAAGCGCGTGGGTCAGTTGAAACGATGCAGGAAGGTTAGTAGTCGGATTAGATTCACGAAACAGAGAGCGTCAAACCACATGGAAATTGTTACCAAAAGTATAGGACCAGAAATAACACCAGAATTAGAGGTTACTACGCTGAAAATGACGCTTTCTGTTCATTGCAAGGAAAGTACTCACACACATTTTGAAATATTCATTTAAATGTCGTCTTTTACTGATGAGTATTTGATTAGTATGTAAGTATGTAGTTTCAATATATTAAGTAAAATTATAAAAGTTCAAGTTCCGACATTATTAAATACATTTTATTACTGTCCTTGCAATGTTTACAAAATTAAGAATAAGAAGCAAAGAAAACACAAAGAACAACTGCAATTTTAAACTGCAACTATCCTCCAAAATGCAACGCGATAGTCCTTTCAGCAAACTGTTTATTGCATGGAAGATGAGAATTTGATCGTGAATGAAGACTTGAGATCTTGTTTGAGAGCCCTGTCCACTTGGACACAACTCAACCTCAGTGTACCTAATCTTAATACGCGATAATGATAGACAAGAAATTGAATTGGATCTAAGAAATCTTAAAAATGGGCGTTGTTTTGGGTCCAAGTCTTATTATTACCTGTTCTATCAAAGGCGCGTCTCTTTGGCTGCTTCCTCGGTAGCTGGATGAAATAATAACGGATTTTGAAACTTAAATTCTCATAAATTAACATAAAACCAAAAACACAAACTGCACAAAAGAGAAAAACTGTGTGCTTTACGGAATTAAACGGGCGCGTATCCTCAGATCATTCCGCAAAAGACGCAGTTGTAATAATATTAGTAAAAGAATATGAAAATTGCACAATGAACTCGGTGAGATTCAGAATGCAAAGCTTTCCAATTCACGAAATTCTTTTTACTCACATTTTGCTGCCGGCGCTGCAGCGGCGTCGTCTTTCGAGGGTGTAGTAGCTAGGGGTGGACTATCAGATGCACCTGCTTTGTCGTCCAATTTTAATGCTTCTAAAGCTGATACTGGAACATCAGAAACTATTTCAGTCTTTTCTTCACTGGGAGCAACTTCTGTTTTAGTTGGTTCAGGGACAGGAATTTGTTCCTTAGCATCTGCTTCGGTTGTTTGAGGAGGGACGACGTCTTGTTTTGCCTTAGGTTCTGATTCAACAGGAGTGGGAGCGACTTCTGCAGGCAGTACCTTATCGACTGCTTCAACAGGTGTAGGAATAGTTTCTGAAGGTAATTCTTTTTTCTCAACCTCGGCAGGCTTATCTTCTGTAGGAGACTTTATGGGTTCGGCTTCGACTGGTTTTGGTGAGGGTTTTGAAGGCAGAGTCTTAGGTTCTGCTTCTGGTGCTTTCGCAGGGTCTTGTGGTGGCGGCTCTATTTTTTCTGGTTCGATAGGTGATGGGACTGATTGCTCAGTAGGTTTAGGAACGCATGCTTCAGAAGGTGCTTTCACTTCCGTGTTTGTTTCAAGAGTTTGAGGACTCGGTTGTTCGGCAAGAGTTTTGGCATCTGTTTCGACTTGAACAGGAAGGGACTCTGGTTGGGCCAGTTCCTTAGTAACAGGTTCGGCTGGTTCACTTGGGATTACATCCACTTTCTGTTCTGTTTCTTTGGATGCGGGAAGGGGTTCTATCGGTGTCGGTTTTTCAGTATTTGTTTCAACTGGCACCGGTTGGGGTTCTTCTTTAGGTACATCTTTTGGAGCTGATTCAACAGGTGCAGGAGGGGATTCTTTTAATGGACTAGCATCTTTACCTCCAGCAGATGGCTGAGCAGGCGGAGGTGACTGCTGTTTTGGCGGTGAACTAGGTCCTTGACTAAGGGTCTGAGATATTTTTGCCCAAATTTTGTCAAAAGAGTCAGCACCCATGTAGTCAATATTGCCAGCTTCCCAACCTTGACGGCGGGATAGCTCGTCAATGGCTTCGCTCTGTAAATCTTCACCGATGCGCGCCAGATGACCCGCCACTCCCGTCTGAAACATAACAAACTTAACTGTGGGTGAAGCCAATGCTCAGGGACGCATCGATGTTACTGAAAAGGAATGAGTAATGAAAACAAAACACTAAACAAATGTTAAAAGGGGCGTGCAATATAGGATCATGCACTACAAGCGTATTAACATAATATCTACTATGTACAATATTTCGTACTACAATTCACCTGTTTATTTTTCATTTTATGTTATCGTACAAATGATCACCAGAATCTGAAATGATATCCCATTTTACCCGATATATTATGTTACACTTACGTAGTTTTCCCCATTTATTTCATTAATCTCTTCAGGAAAATCTAGTGCGTCTTCGAACACTTCAGGACTAGGTGGCGTTGGAGACGGAGAGTGGGGTGCGTAATGTATTTCGTGCGAACAAATTTTTCTCCCCCTGGAGTCAATTGTGTTTCGGTGCCGTAAGTAAAAACCATCATATGGATGTCTAGGCAGTATTTCTTCATACGTATCACATTCATCGTCCGAGATATAACCGTTCATTTCATGTTCACAATCATTTGTTGTATAATCTAAATGTACAGAATACACATACGGCGTAAACTTATGAATTGGTTCTTGATTGTTATTATATATCACAATTTCTTCAACCTTTTTATTATGACTAACCTTATTTGACTGAGAATAACTTTCATTGAAAGTTGTTGAGTTCTTATGAACATTATTTGCACTATGCGTTACTTGACTAGGAGTTTGAGTACTATGGTTATTAGTATCACTATTTAAATAGCTTATTCTATCAGTATACTGCGAGTTGCTAGGATAAGTTTGTTGGTTTTCATCATTATGGTATGGCTTCTGTAGTTCATGATGATGGTAATTTGCTTGTTCTGTATGATATTGTTTAAAGTGTTGTTGATGATTACTTTGAAGTTCTTGTCGTATTTCAGGTCGGTATTCATTATAACTGTAATTTTCTACCTGAGAACTTGTATCATATGCCTGGCTAGAGTGATGAGTCTCATGATACGTCTGTTCTCTAAAAGGATTTTCAATTTGTGGTGGATTGTGACTGTGATTATCTTCATGAACATGAGGCATATATTCCCATGCATACTTTCTTACTTCATGGTAATCCATTTGTGGCACTTCTGGTTCTGAATTATTAGACATCGGGGGTATATGTCCCCTGTAGGTATCCCAGGGGTCATGATATTCAGTCATATCAACAATGGGTTCATCTTCTGAGGGAAACTGTATTTGTTTGTCTGGATGATGCCATGGAAATTCGGATAGAGGATTGAGCGTGGCTTCATAATGACCAGTGTTTAAAACTTGATCTATATACTCTTCTTCTAGATATTTTGGCTCATGGTGGTAATCTTGCGGAGTTTGTTCCTCCGCTTCAACCTATTGTACGAAGTGATAAGTAGTAAGCATGCAAAAGGTGCACTTGAAAAAAGCTTCATACACTAAATAAGTCTAAGATCAAATTGGTGCACAAGCTTTATTCAAGCAACATAAAATTAATCAAACAAAAGTCATATAAATAAACATACAGTTGATCATCTACTTAATCAACTAGGTAAATTCAAAATTTTTGGCAATAGTTGTTTTTTATATAATTCAAATTATGGACAAGACTGTATGTTTATTTAAATAGCGGCGATTATTTCACCAAAATACCAACACCATTCCTTTAACCCAACTAGTTACTTTAGTTAAAAACCGTGCGAACTGTAAAGCGACATATAAAAATATACACGTTAGAAAATGTTAGTATTTTGGAGAAAAATCGATATTTAAAAATAGTTGCATGAAATTAAAATTTGCAAAAGCTTAAAAGAATAAAATATGCTTTGGGAGAAATTGGGGAAATACTAACAAATTTCTAGGAATTTATAATATGAAAATTATTTACAGCGAAAAAGGTAAACATTTAAAATAAGATTCTTTAACAAATAGTACACCTAAGTTCTCACCTCACTTTCTTCCTGGGATGGCTGAGAAAACATTTTGAGTAGGTGGGACGATAGGACAGTGGCTAGACTTACTGAACCTAAGTGAGAACGCATTGAGAGTTTGCGGTGACGCGAAACCAAAGAACGATACAGTCGATAGAGTTACAGTAATCGATATCCATAATGTTCAATAATAATATTGTCAAGTCTGGATAAAGCCACACGTTAATCAATAAGGCATAAAATGCTTATATTCAAATTAGATCTACGATAAAATATTAGAACTTTAATCAAACAACTTTCAATTCGTGGTGGGTTGTGATTCTTTTAATATAGAAATCAATACATTCACTAGGTTCAGTAAATCATTATACAACATCTCATCTCAAAATGCCAAATCACTCACCATGGCGGTGTCTAGCTTAGTGTGGACTTCAGAGGTGAAGAGGCTCCACCACAGTTGGAGGAACTCGCGCAGGTGTTCCGGAGCATCGACCGTGTGAGTCCGCCAGTTATAATGCTGAAGCCAGGGCTTGGAGGCGCCGATGAAGTGGATGATCTTGAGATCCGCACCGTACCTGTAAATCGTAGGTATCTATGAATCAGCGAGAGCAACCAAAGAGATTTTTCTTCTCTTGAATAGAAAAGACTGAATTTATATTGTAATCCTTAACTTTCATTTTATAATTTTCTTTTCGAGAAGGTTGCTACTGTCAAGTGACTTTTTCAACTTATCAGGCAAAGTAAGCAACATTTAAGAATTCAGACTTTAACTGAGATCTCATCTTTACTTACTGTTTTAATGCAGGCAAATACGAGTAAAAGGCTGCTGATGTTACATTGTAGAGGAAAGGCAGATGTTTGTTGATGTCTCCGTGAGCCCAGTCCGAGAAATATAAGTTCAGAAGACCTTGATCACCACCTAGAATATATTTATTACGTTAATTCTAAGATTACGAAAATTAACTTTCCTCCCTCCCTTCCCTCCAAGTTCCTTCAAATATTCTCTCGATGTCAGGAAGATTATGCTATCAACATGACCTCAAAAGACTTATAATTATATACTTAGGAATTTTCTTGTGGATCCTTACCATCAAAGCTTCCACGTTCCTGGGCGAATTTGATGATGTTGCTGAACGTTTCTGCGGATGGTCTGAACACGAACACTCCGGAGTTGAAGCAGTCGGGCCAGCCCACGTCAGGGGCTGCGGAGAGCTCCTCACGATCGAACAGCTCATCACAGTTCTGGACAATCTGTAATAAAAATAAATTGTTTGCAATGTTAAAATTGTAAAACTATTGCACAGTTTTTATCGCGGGCTTTCAGCGCGGCGACCGAATCAAGCATTTCCATAACGAAAACACCTAACACATCCCACTTAAGTTGCCAGACAGGCACGGTGTTACGGCTAGGTATTTCTGTAAGAAATGAAACGGTCAAAGCACTTCACACATCCTTTGCTATTCAAGTATCAAGAAACACGTTATTTCAACATTGTAGATTTATAATACAAATGTTAAATATACGAGATTGTTACAATGTAAGTTTCATTTGACGCCATTAGCCATTAATAACTGATTAACAGTACACACTGATTATATTGATATTTTATTATTTTGTTGGCAGAAAAACTACTAAAAACGCTGTTTTTTGAAGTTTCAGGCCTAGACTCAGTTTTTACATGTTACAATCCTCTTAATTCGATCCTTTCTCTTCCTCCCTACATTCATTAGAAACAACTTCTAGAATTCAAATAACTTTTAGATTCTTGTGAAAATATTATTGTGTTGATAAGCAGATCACTAATATAGTTGTGCATTGCACGGCCTGGTACACGTGAACACCGAATTTATCGTGGGTTTTTATCGATGCTACTGACACATTAACCTATGATAATATAGCACAATTAATTCATGCCAGGCGCCAGCTGTGGTCGTAAAGTTCTTTAAAATTATGTACTTAATATTAAAAACAGTAAAAATAGCTTAATCTCATTCATGATAATTAAATAGTATCTACTCTACTAGAAATATTATCTCAGAAAGAAAGTAGGTAAGTATATATTATATCGACGATTTATTTCTTTTTTGTTTTTATTTAATTTATCTTGTAATATACGTCACAAATGCGGTTGTTTGGGTAAATGACAAGTCTTTTTCCTGCTGTGGCCTGTGGCGAATCGAGTTAGTAAGTACATAATAATTGGTGTTTTAATGAAAACATTGCTTTCAACTTTCAAGCATCTTCCTGAATTTTCGAATATTGCTACGAATAATAAATAGTTTGTTTTTATTATTCGTAGGAACTAGGAATATTGTATCAAGTAGGTAATAGGTATAGGTCTACGGACTACCATGGCAAAAAGTGAGAAAGTAAAAAGACTCTAGGAGTACCGGGGTAATTGGAATAAAACATTTTAATCCTTTTTTTCCTCATAGCGGCTGATTCTGTATGTGAAACATGCAAATTATACCCATATAAATTTATCCAATGATCAAGGATATTTTTTGAAAATCTGCTGTCAAAATTTGCCATCAGCTATAACAGATTCTAGCAGACCTATACCTACAATTTACATAATACATTACTGTTTAATTTTAACTGTTTAATTTAAGCCATCAAAGTATAATAATAATATGTAATGTGATCGAAGGCCTCAAAAGTTTTTCTTACCTTTGGACATAGATTTTTACTTCCCTTGTTTACTTTTATCTACCCTTTCCTGCACTGTGATAAGGTAGTTAAATTGCCTGACACAATAGTTAATAAAAGCTTACACTTCAAATAGTTTCTTTGAAGTTGAAATTAATTTAATTTGGTACTACATAATAGTTTCACATTCAATAAAAATTCGCAGAAGAAAAGTATTTTGGCGATTTGGAGTTTGTCCAAAAATCTCAGTAAACATAATATAGGCCACGGTTTTGGGATCACTCGTGTAATATTCCCCGGCGTCTGTCATCAAATATCGCCTACTTGAAGCTATATAATGAAGAACAAAATGTTTGTTGCAATTAACGACGATAAGATTATTTAGATGTAGTCGTACTTACCTATTCAGCGCAGGAATCTTTTACAAAAGTAAAAATATGAGTTAAAGGTAAATAAGGTCGTAATAAGTATTAAATTATTATGTCCCTTCCTACTTCGCGTTCGGGACTAGTATCATGTATCTTCATCCCCACCAAGGCATCAACATTTGTTTAGACTTCAGCAGTTTGTGCGTGAGTACTGAATAGGTAACAGTTATCAGTAGTACTTAATGTTTAAAAATAATATAGTAATCCCATGCAAAAAGTTAGATAAAAAATAAATATATTTTAAATTGGGTTAATGCATCATTTTCTTGTTAGAAACTAAACTATACCTACCTATAAACATCGTTTAAGGTGAAACTAAAATACCTGAATAGCCTTAAACCATTAGTACTTAATAAGTATAAACTAGTTGAAATTACAAAATATAATAGTAATCATTATAAGAGCTGCATATTAGACACTAGACGCGTTTCTAGCCATAGACCATAGTAATTATTTATCATTGCTTCCTTGCTTTAAGAAATCAGCAAAGATTCAGTCATTTGAGTACCTAACTATAATTTTAAATAAGTATCTAAAAAGTAGTTCGACTTGACTGTTGGGTCAAAAACATTGAATGTCCCATCAAATCAAACCAATTTTATGATACGGGTGCGGGCGTGACTATTTGGGGTATTCAAAGAATCAGACATTTCTTTGGAAATGATAATATCAAATATTAGAATAATCGAAATCCAGATTTTGAATATACATGAGAATTGGAAGAATCTCATTTTCTGAATTCATTTCAGATAATAACTTTTTGAATGACCGTCATTCAAGTTGCGAGTATGGATAGATATTACATTCACATAGTACCGAACACCAATCGATAACATGAGCTGATGATAAAAATGTGCTTGTAATGATAACAATTTTAGTTAACAAAATATCCGAAAATAATACGTTTAGTCAAAATAAAAAAATTACAGATACTATAATCAAATACTGTATGGCGCATCAGCTATTAACTATAGATTTTCGTTCCACAAAAAGCACTATCAGAGAAGTTGATTCCTAGGCAGATCTTGGACCTAGGAATTTGGTCGCGTAAAGTCAAACCCATCCGACAGATCACAACCATTCAATCATGAATCAATAACCTGCCTAGGAATCAATTTGTTCGATGGTACATACCAAAGTATCAGCATCAAGGAACACGCATTTCTCATACTGCGTGAGATTCCAGCAGTGCAGTTTGGTGAAGGTGATGCCGAGTTCCGGCCGCTGCAGGAGGGCCAGGTGGGCCGCATCTCCGGAGTCCAACACGTCTACTGTTATCACCTCAGCGAAGACGGCGCCAAGACGCTCCCTGTTGGAGACAACAAAATGTAGATTTCCAAGTATGTAATCAGAAGATGAGACTAAGCAATTTTAGTTTCTTCCATCCGATTTTGGCTTCGTAGAAGTTAGTAAGTATATCAGTTAATATCAGGTAAGTCATAATGAACGAACGGACAGAGAGAGCGATATTATCAATTAGTTACTAAAAATAAATAACATAGACCGTATATATTTTGCTTTGATAAGATTTGTTCTTTAGCAGCAGAAAAATGGGCATTCAGTGAACCTTTAAAAGGAACCCTGTGAAGCGAAGTCTGTGTGAAATGTTTCAAATAACATTTCCTATTCATGGTTTAGGCTGGTTTAGGTTCAGATTCGAAAAAATGTGCAAAAAATCTAGCCTCGATCGTTCCATTTTCAAAAATCGTGTCAAGTTTATTTTCCAATGCCAATGAATGTTATTGCATCTGCTAATCATTAAAAGGGGACATAAAATCGTAACGTCCGATCAGTTTAGAAAGATGTACGAGATTTGCGATTGCGTAACACTTCCGCAAAAACAGACGCAGACACTTGTCCGGGGACGTCAGAGTGTAGGTTTGGAGGACTGGAATTAAATTTTACTAAAAGATTTATCTTCTGACGTCAAATGTGTGTCATATCTAAATGTACCACAGCTGGTAGGAAATGTTCCTGCATTTTCTACGCAATACGTTGGTCCTTCCTGTTTTGAAAGTAGAAACATGATCATCCAAGTCAATCAGTGTTCATCACTGGGACATTACAAACGTTGTCTTGGCCTTCAGGGAATTCTCCAGTTAGATTAAACAATAGAAATGTCGGGACGCCGGAATATAAAAGTATCTTGCTGAAACAATATTGCGTTGCGACTTGCGATGCATTACAACAACAAACCGTCATCATCGCTGGAGGGGTTCCAGAGAGGTATAAGAATAGTCCACTGACCAACAGATTAGTAGTACAATCTATTCGCGAAATTCTCTTTAGCGAAATGTCAACATTTACCAACAATGCATCTAACGGACTGTGGTAACCAGCGACCACACACTGATAATAATGAAAGAATCACTAACTACAACTACTACTATTATTGGCGAATATGAACAACCGTCCTCCAACAAACAGTAGATTAAAAATGTAGTTCAATTACCTCATAGCATCAGTGACGGAGGGCGTGATGAGTACCACGGCTGGGATAGCAGAGCCAGCCCGGCGGAGAGAGTGCGCCAACACCAAAGCTCCTAGACCGTACGAGTCGTTCGTCGCCAACGTTACCCATGCTCGATCTGTAAAAAAAAAACACGTAAAAAATCGAGAAGAATAATATTATAATAATTAGGAAGTCGTCTAAGTATACATCTAGTTGGAAACCTAGAGAACATTGAAGTAGAGAATTTTAAGGACCTAGTTTTAAACTTGACCACTCTGTTAATAATTAAGGACTAACTTGTAATTAGAGCCATCCTATTTATTTCGCTTTTTAATTTATTTAAGTATACATATTTTTCTTTTTGAATACAAACGATTTTGAGCAATAACAACGTGGACTTGATAAATAAAGGTATGAAGAAATTGAAACAGAAATAGGAACAAGTAAAATTAAAATTGATAACTGATAAGTGATTTATTTTTAAATATTTAATTATTTAGAGTACTTCTATTTATTTGTTATCACAAATAAATAGAAGTACTTAAGTTGATTTATCGCAATATATTAAGTAATAATGTGATAAACTATAATAAACAAACAGTCAGAGTTTATTTTCTTGTGGACACTGTAAGAGTAGGTGACGATAGACGCACCTATTTATAGACACCATTCTAATTTCCAATATATTAATAATAACGTCCTTTTTGAAGTAATACTATAGGACCCTCAGAAATGTTACAAATC
>DWTA01000182.1:0-12812 GCA_018236805.1 Plebejus anna | reverse complement strand
GATACATAAATAGCAGCCCTCGTAAGTGTCGCGACGACACATCGTCTACTGCCGCTTCATGTAGCCTGCTGCAACCCGCACCTTAAAGGCTCATTGCTTTTCTGTTACTATTTGGCCTGGTCTCTGTACCTTCTGCTTGATGACTCCGCGCTCGAACTTCTCCTGTTGCTCCAGCTCCATGCGCAGCGCCACACCCTCGTTGTGGACCTTCTCCCGAAGCTCCGCACTGACATAAACAGGTTTAGGTAGGTATTAAACTAAACTATATTTATTATGAAGGGCAAAATCTAGTACCTAAATAAAGATTATACAGGTCAAAAGCTCACAGCACATAATATCAACAGGCAACTAGGGAAAGGAGTCTTGGCCCGTATAAATAGTCAGTACTTGAGATGCGACCCGGTCTCAACTCTCAAGACGCGATTCGACTCTGATTGGTCCAAATTTTGACAGCCAACCTATCACAGAGCCTGAATCGTGTCTTGAGACCGAGAAGCATCTTGAGTACTGACTATTTATACCGACCTTAGCTGCTGTGTATAATATTATACTGTGGCAGTACCCACAATTCGCCTAACAATCCTGCATCGCACTATCGAAGATTCAGAGAACGGCAAGATACAACGTCTGAAATGACGTCAGTGGGCTTTCGGCCGAGCATGCTATCTCGCTCGGTCGGAAGATCTTCCTCTTCGGCCGCCACTAACATCGCTAAAATACTGTTTATCTCTGATTACTTTTTTGGGGTAAAATGTAGCCTTAACTTCTGCCACACCAAAAGTCAAAATCTGTTCAACAGTTTTTACATGAATAAGTAAGAAACATGCAGTAAGAAACATGCATCTAAAAACTATTAATAAGTATGTATATTAGGTATTCACCGCGCCTTCTCCTTGTCGTTGATTTGTTTCATAATCTCCTGACGATGACGCTCGATATCAGCTCTACGTTTCTCCTCTTTCTGAATTGGAAAAAAAAAACTTTCATATAGTCCGGTCGTAGAACAGGTAGAAAATCTATTCGGTGACCCATTGCCTCTTTAATTCGAAAAAAAAGTAACGTTGCTATCGTAGGTATATATTTAACTGCACCAGTGGGAGGAGTAGTAAAGAGTCAATGGACGAATTTCTGCTTCCTTCACGACCGCATTTAATTGTGATATTTTTTTTCAATCGACTCCCTACAAACCTCTTTTTCCTTACAAATGAACTCCTCATTCTGTTTTGCTGCGTTGTTGAAGCTCTGTTCGTCTTTCGCGATCTCCCGGGCTATCAGACGATGGATGTCGTTGATCTGAAAACATTCATAATCATGTGTAAAAGATACGTCTTATTGGCTATTGCATACTTTGAACAAAACATGAGAAATAATGAGATTTATTGCAACGAAAGATCATAACCCGGAGGAAGTTTTGATGATGCAATCCATTCAGATGAGTATCTATAAAGCAATGAATGCTGACTGGCTCAGGGGCCAAAAAGATCAAAAGTAACCATTTCTATTCATCTATTTCGAACCTGTTGGATCCTGGCTTCGTGCAACCGTTTCATTTCTAAATTCCTCTTGATAGCTGCGTCTCTCTCCTTCCTTCGGTACTCTCTCTCCACGTCTTCTTGGATCTTCAGGTTTCTGATGCGCTCCAACTCTTCTTTTAACTCTTGTTCAGCCTAGTAAAGAGAACAGCTGTTAATATTTATTTTATTGACGTTATGGGATTAGAGCCAGAATTAAATATAGCCATGGCAAATCTTTATACCATAAATTATTATGGCATAAAAATTGCATCGTATTTTTAACCTTTTGTGCTTTTGCAATGTGATCAATTTCTTTCTGTTTTGCTGCCTTAATAGCTGCTGCTTCTGCTCTATTCTTCGCCTCTCGTTCTTGTTTCTTTTGCAGAAAGTTCTTGATTCGCAAATCCATGATACGATCTTCTTCGTTCTGCAACTGTTTGTAGTAGAGTATCTCTGCGTTACCTGAAAAAGTTTCTGCTATTAATGTGTGCTCTTTTCTAGAAGATGGTATTGGTATGAAAGCATTTCCTACCTGTATAAGAATTGCTATTATTTCAGAACATTCTTTATTTAAAAAATGTTATAGGTAGGAAAAGTGTTATAGGTAGGTTGATACTTACCTTGATTAAGAATCTCTTTCAGTTTTGCTTGTCTCCTTTGCTTCTCTTTAAGTTTCTGAGCTTCGTCGATTTGCATCGCTATGTTGGCTTGGTTGACTCGTATACTTTCTTCTTCTATTCTCTCTGCTTCCATTATCTGAAAATTGTTTAACACAACTTTAATACAGAGTTCTATGTTTGTTCATAGTTTATAATATGATTCACTTTGTTTCTTGGAAAGAAACATTACCTTGACTGTATCGTGTGCTTTTATTTGCTCTTTGAGGGCTGCCAGGTTTTGCAGCCTTAGTTCGTTCTGTCGTTTCTCTTCTTGCTCAGCTCGGCGCACGGCCGCTTGTCTGTTCTCCTCCATTATTGCGTCCAATCTAAAAACAACAACACCAATTCGCTACCATGCATTTACGATACACGGACAATGGACATGCCTATGCCTAATTCTTTGTCAGGAAAACATTCTCCTTCAAACAAGATAAATCTTTACGGTTTACCTTCTTTCTTCTTCCGTCAGCTCCTTCTTAATGATCTGCTTCTCCACAATCTGCGCGTCTCGAATGGCGTGGCATTTGGATGCCAATATTATTCTATTGCACAACTTTGGACCTTGCAGATCGTCGGCTTCCAAAACTGAAAATAATGTTATTGTAATATCTATTTCGAGCTTTTAGTACACTCAGACCAAATCAAAGAGTGAAAACAGAATTGTGTCAAAAAAACTGAGGCTGGTTATTATTGATACATTGATAGGTACTACATAATATATGAATTTTCGACTTCGTTTCTACCTAGGAAAATATTTTATACTTTCAGCTCTGGACAGAGTATAGGCGGCCTGGTCTGGTCCTTCGAGCTCGAGATCCGCAGTACCGCTCGCCTCCGCACCTGGCTGCGGTCGCCATGACTCCTTTAGCTTCCGTTTCCGCTCTTCGGACTCCTTGGCCGCTCTCTGTATTGCCTCCTCTTGCGCCTTCATAGCTTCTATCTGTTCTTCTTGAGTTACAATCTGCGAAGACATAATTTATTATCTTATGATGAAAAGAGCTTATAGTGTTTACGCTTACCTTCGCTTGTTTCTTCAGTCTTTCGTACTCTCTCTTGTGCATAATGGCCGGGTAGTAGTTTCTTTCCTTCTTTGGGATTAGGTGGACCCTCCAGCCGCCGATCTGGGGCACCAGGGTGTACTCTCGCTTCGGCAGCTCGCATTTATGGATCGGTCGTTTCGTGATCGGAAACTTGAGACGACAGTCTGCGGGCCTATTCATAAGCAGAAAATGACTTTAATATCTGAAGATTATCACTTACAGAAGTAACTTCATTGTTATACGTAATACGCTTAACATATTGGTGGATCTAATAACCTCAAGTTGTAGTTCCAGATATAACATTATACGTCTAGCTGTGTGATGATGATTATGAGTAATATAATTTGATGCCCACCCACCTGTGTAACTGATAGCATCCTGGATCACTTCCTTTTCTTACTTGATGGTATTTTATTCCCTCATGAAAATCTCTAACGGCTTTTGGCATTTTTAAAAATATTGGTGGGAAAAGATAAATTCTTGGTAAATTGAATGAGAGAATTTTTTGAGAATGAGACGCGAAATTTTGTCAATTTCGTTGCTAGGATACTTTAATTTGGTAATTTCCTTTGCCATATAATATTATTATGTGCGATCAACAAAAACGTGAAATTGTCTATGGTCTTTTGGGTGTGTTCCGAAACTCTACAAGTGTATTAATCTACTGGCTTGTGCGATTTGAAGAGACTTTAATGGCTACTCAGAAGTCAGATGGCACTTGCCAGTATACTATTTAGAGTAGAAAACTCATGCCTTGACTTTGACAATTGATTGACAGTTGACATTTCTATTTATTTAAAAAGTAGGAGAATACGTAGTATCCCTTAGTAGTCTGTGGTAGGAGAACAATTACAAAAAAAATTCAAATTTAAGTTTTTCAAAGGTCTAAAAAAATGTAAAAAATATGTTCACATAAAAATCTTGCACCTGGAATATTTTAATGCGTTAGAGGTCTTATGTATGCACTTTGTAGTATGTGAAATTTATAAAGTTAGTTCTTACATTTGAATTATTCCAAGATTTTTTACATTTATAAATAAAAAGATGGATTTGCACGATTCAAAACTTACAAGTAAATATTTAGGACCACTCCTGGTAAGTGTCTTTGCTTTAGAAATATATCTACTGTAGATAAAATAATAGTAGGTAAAAAATAATACCTAATATTATGCAATAACATGTACCATACCAGAAACCTACAAAAACGTAATAAAACTGTTTTGGCTAGTTAAAAAATATTATAAATATTAGTCTGCTGTATTAAAATTATGGCAAGGCATTATTTTTATATTATTTTTCTTTCCACTTCATGATACTATACCATATTATTATATTTTTAGGGTGGCGCTTTCGCTGGTTTAGCTGTGGATGTGGCCATGTATCCCCTGGATACATTGAAGACTCGTCTACAGAGCCAACAGGGTTTCTACAAAGCTGGTGGATTCGGAGGCGTCTACAAAGGTATTATCACACATTAAGGTATATTCATGTTAGGCCTTGATAAGTAACCACTTTGATTGCAAAGTAGTATTTTCATTAACAAATTGTATGCAAGAAGAGAAAAAGAGATTTACATCATTGTTACTCAAGTACTCAGGTCATGAGGCAGAGTGACATGAAGTGAAGCTTCCATTATGTGGCCATACTATTTTCATTATCCAATTGCATGCAATTTAGAAATTAATTGTACAGTTAACTCACTGTAAATTTTATCAGAATAACCTCTTATTCCCAGGCCTGTTGACTGTGGCTTCAACGTCGATGCCAACGGCTTCTCTGTTTTTTGTCTCCTACGAAGCTACAAAGAACATAACACAGCCGTTAGTGCCAATACAATATGCCCCTCTAGTGCACATGTTTGCCGCTAATATTGCTGAAGTTGTAAGTATCTTTTAATCTCATTATCCTTCTATATCTTGTTGTATGTACCTTTACCATCCATACTAATATTATAAATGCGAAAATACAGGCCCGTCTGACCTCTTCAGGCTTAAAATTCAGTACCGATTTTAATGAAAGGTATGGAGATACTTTGAGTCCCGGTAAAGGACATAGGATACTTTTTATACCAGGAAAACGTACGGTTCTCGCGCGATAAATGAATTTTGGCGCAATGGAGTTGTGAGAAATCAAACAACAAGTTAATTGTTTAATATTATACTATGTAGCTTCAAAGAATTCAAGCTATGTATATTATTACTACAATAATTATAAATAAAAAAATACATTTTAAATTTTCTAGCTAGCATGTCTCATAAGGGTTCCTACAGAAGTGGCAAAACAAAGAAAACAAACATTTGTTGGAGGAAACCCGAGCAGTATAAGCATTTTGGTCCAGGTAACTTTTTAACTTTATCATGATTTTTGTCAATCCTTCACAATTTAGATACCAAATGGAACTGGTATTCTTCTTGTGTCTTGTTTGTCTTGTTGGATCTTATCAAAAAGAGTACTGTGATCCCATGGAATGTTTAATTTATTAAATTTCGCATAACATTTTTTTTAGAAGCCCCCTGCCTGCTAAGATATAAAAAAATATAGGAACACTGCTTTATATTGTACATTTTTTGTCAGATAGTATTATATTGTTAATTATTATGATAAAAATTCTAATCATGGCTTATATGCCATGATTTCATAAAAAAATGTCATTTAACAAGAAATAATATACCGCATGTTTTCAGGCGTTCCGTACGGAGGGTCTATGTAAGGGTGTGTACCGAGGGTTCCTGTCGACCGTGCTGCGAGACGTCCCCTTCAGCTCCATACAGTTCCCGCTGTGGGAACTCTTCAAGAAGATGGTGCAGGACCGGAGACAAGGGAAAATTACTAGTTTCGAGGTATGAGCCCTAACACTATATACACAACACAAATCAAATCGAATGAAGATCCACAATACAAAATATTGTCGATCTTCATTCGATTGTTAGTTCGCGCTCGGTGTAATATCGGTAATATCGCGCGCACGATTGAGCCAAGAGAGAGCGAGAGAGAGAGAGAGAGAGAGGGGGGGAGATTTGCCTCATCATCTTTTTTTATATTTTTTATTTATGAAATTTGGGGCCGTCTATCATGGGCTATTTGCTTATATCCTTTTTTGCTTCAAGCCCCATCATCTTTAGTATGGATTATGAATTATTATAATGAGATGGAATAATGGATTAGCCATTCAATGAATGTGCATGAGGAATGTGATGTAAACTAGTGTGATTGTTGTATATTTTTTATGATAATGTCCGCGCAACTTCGTTCGCACAGAAAATTGCGCATTGCGCTATGTTGATGGCGTTTTATAAACTGAATTGAAGACATGAGTGGATAAACCGGGTAACTAACATTTTTGTACCTTATAATTTGAACGAGCCTATCATTTGGCTAATATTTTCCCGGTCCTAATAATTCTGCAAAAAACTTGCTTTTAAAAAACCTTCCCGTATTTTTCAATACTAATAATATAAATGATATTTCTATACTTTAGTTTAGAGCTAAATAAAAGCTGCCGTTTACAGAGTGCGGTGTGCGGGGCGTCGGCGGGTGCGCTGGCGGCGGCCGCCACGACGCCGCTCGACGTCGCCAAGACGCGCATCATGCTGGCCACAGACGGCTCGGCACACAAGGTAATACAAACACACACACACACGCAAGCACGCACGCACACACTCACGCACACGCACGCACTCACACGCACACACACACACACACACACACACACGCACGCACGTGATACATTTATTATCTGTACGCCTTACATTTGTTTTCTATTTTCTGTGTATTCTGTTTGTTGCGGTGCGATAAAGTATTTTCTTTCGTTAATTCAAGGTGCGCATAGCCCCCGTCCTGGCCCACATATACGCTGAGCGGGGCCTCGGGGGCCTCTTCGCCGGCGTGGGGCCCCGAGTCACCAATATATTCATAGGAGGATTCGTATTCTTCGGCATGTACGAGAAATGTAAAATGCATGTGGAGATATATTTGGACAGCTAACATTGACTATATTTACTATAGAATATTTTTATAAGTAGATAAATATATTGTGTTACCTATCACAAAAATTTGAGCATTGTTTAATCTTTTATAAAGATTTTATATGAATGTTAAATTATTTTTAGAAAAGTGATGTATATATATATGTTTATTAGGTTTTTGTGATTTTGTATGACAGTAATTTGAGATTGTTTGTAACTTGGTACATGTTGGTACATATTTATTTCACTGTTACCTATTTTGATTTATTTTTTATTACAAAATTAAGTTTATAAATGAAATGTGCAATTCAGGCTGTGATGTACAAATTCACAAATAAAAGTAGCTAGAAGCAGCACGGTTGTCTTACTAAAACGCCATATAATTGTTAATATATTTATTTCCTTATACTTTTATACATTATATTATATTTCAGCAATATACATAGAACACGGCATCTCTATACAACGAGTTTTGGATGCGATCAAAAACTGTCGATCGCATCCAAAAAATTTATAGATCTTAGGATCAGTCACAATCGTCTAAGTGACACATAACCTTAGGGCTGCGTTTCCACCAGAGATGTGTTGCGAGGAATGTGTTTTTGAGAACCAATAGAATCGCATCGTTGACGTGAGCTTGTCGTGACCTCGCTCAACACAGCGATTCTATTGGATCTTAAAAACACATTCTTCGCAACAAATTTCTGGTGTAAACGCAGCCTTAGTTTTATCGCTTCTAACTTTATATTGAGTGACAGAGACAAATCTTAAATCTTCTGGGTAAAGTATTTGTCTCTGGCGATTGCGAAACAGGACGCCAAACTTATTCTATTAAGTACATTTTATTATTAAAAAGTGTTAGTAAGAATGGGACTATAGTCACCTGCAAAGCATAGACAATAGTCGCATATAGTCTGTCAAATAAGTGAAGAAATTAAAAAGTATATAGCAACATCTTAGTGTCATCCCTTTCAAATCCTACGATGTTGCCACTTTTTAATTCCTTCACTTATTTGACAGCCTATATTTAGGGTTAGTTAAGAATTTAGATAGTTGAAGAATACTAATAATTGTTTGGTATAGCTTTTGCAAAACAGAGATACGATTACATTTCTCTCGCCACGAAAATAACTTTGTTTTGGTAGTGTATAAAAAATTACTTAGGTCCCCCATCTGCATAGGAATCAACTTTTCTGATAGTACATTGAAACATTGGTCAAGTCAGACATTGCTTCAAGCGAATGGTCAACCCCAAGTACGTAACAGTAGGTAAACAATTAAAAATCATAAGAACTGTCTGACTTTGACCACAGTTTTTAAGTCAAATGGTCATAAAATAATGTGTAAAGCTTGGGTGAAGGCTGATGCCCAGTAACTAACCGTGGTCAAAGTTTGACATTTCGTATTTACAATGTTTGATTATTTAATTAGTTTTCCAAAGAGTTTTTAGAACGTTCGAGAGTATTTCGACAACTGTGCACTTCTTGAACGAGATAAAGATGTGACAGTTCGCGCGCGCGCTTTTTTCGCGCCAACAGTCCCATGAAGTCAAATTGTGAAATGTCAAACTTGACACATGGTTTGTTGTCTATGGCCGGGGATGAGTTGACATTTGACAGTTCCAACGACAATGGCGCGAATTCACGATTCAAATTAGCACAGGAGTCTGCACCTTTTACCGACTTAAAAAAGGGTTATTTATCTTATAGGCATTGTTTGCTACATTAGTAGTGTGAAACCTTGTTATTGAGATATACAGTGCGCTGCTAAAGTACATAATATTTTAATTACCATGAAACGTTTCAGTAGTTTATGAACAGTTTAGCTTTTTAAGGACGGTTAACTACTTAATTTACTTACTTTAAATACATACTACACTTTCGTGACTTAGAAAAATGTTAAACAATTCAAAGTAATATTATGCACAACTTGTAGTGCAATAAGTAATAACTAACAAGAAACTATTTACAGAAGATATTTTAGCAGCAAATACTTCTGATCTTCTACAATTTACAAAATTTAAATTTTTCAATAGTATTTGTATATAAATCGAATTATATTTTTCACTTTTTAAAACTGTTAGGAGTTGTACAATGTAAAAAAGTTAAATAATAATTATATATTTGTATCATCTATATTTTTCAAATATGCTTTGGATAGTCATAGCCAAATTCCTAGTCTAAATATGTAATCAACAAAATATACAGAAAACTATATAGAATTTAAAAATAAAAATTAAAAACACATACTTATCATCTACGATAAAAATGATAAAACAATGAAAACCAACTTTATAAATTCGTAATTTTCACTTTGATATTGATAAACATTTTATGATTAAAACTATTACCAATATTTAAGAACACAGTATTTTATAGAAACCATCACGATGTGCACCACACAGCGCCATCTAGCGAGATGTGTTTACTCGCTAAAATTAAACGTTTTATTCCTCATTGTTAAAATTTATATAATTTATTGCTTTTCTTGTCTACTTTATTGGACGGAATTGATCAACTCTACCCGCGTATTTCGGTTTTAAATCTGAATCCTTGTCCACACAACAGCGTGCTGCGTGTCCATTCAAAACGTTTTACCGCCAGAAATCGCTTTCCAGATTTATTTAAAATTTTTGACGGTAAAAATCGCCAAAATCCGAGCAACTTTACTCTGGTATTTTTGGTCCTTCGTCATCAAACGAACCTCCTTGTTCGACCTGATAATATTGAAGTGCTGGCGCGTACTTTTGAATTCTCATGCCATCTTTAACACCAAGATCCACCCATCCGATCACCGTTTGTCCTTATCTAAATATGACGTTGCTATGTCGATGCGTGCTGTCCGCTCGTGCCGCGCGACGGAAGGGGTTCCAGGAGGGGAGGCGGCGCGCGCGGGGGGTGGCGGTGGACCCACTGGATGCTGTTGATGCTGCCGACACTGAGCCCTGGTTGGAGCTGGACTGCCGGACTGTTTCGGGTGATGACTGAAAGAGCATAACAATAGTTAAAGTTAGGACATCATTGAGACATTATTACGTTGAGTAATGTCGCGTGAGACAATTGGAAGCGGCTGAAGACAATTCCCAAAAACGGAACGTGGAACACCAGACATTCCAGTGGCAGCGGAAATGGTTATCATCAAGCGATCCGCCTGGTCATTTCGATTCAAAACGCTTGATAAGTCGATCGCGTTCCAGAGGTCTGGTTCAAGAGTTCAAAAGAAATTCTACTTTTTAGGAGTGGTGGGAAATACCTTGTGCGAGTGCATGGGTGTGGCGAGGCGCAGCGCGAGGCAGTCGCCGGCGCGCCGCACCAGGCGGACCACCTCCTCCCGTGTCCGCCACTTCACGTCCTCGCTGCCCACCGAGATGATGTAGTCGCCCTCCCGCATGCCGCCGATCTGGAATATCGTAATCGAAATCGATATATAAATATCGAATCGAAGTAGTTCGGAGTGGCTTAGTGCCTAATTTATTGCGGTTAAATCAGAGGTGGGAGCATTTTCTCATTAGGGAGTAAAACTGGTAGTCGTCGGCCAGATCTGAAAGGTGTGAAAAAAGGTCCGCCACTCATTCTCACCACTGCAACTCCTATGTCGCCTGGATCAACAGTGGTAATCATCCACGAAAACCCTTTGATATGATCTCAGGGATGCCCGAGGTACAAGCTAAATCTGTCTTGGGACCCGCAACGAAATTAATCAGAAGAAAGGTAGGAGGGTAGGAAATTGGATATCTCCTACTCCTACCTTTCTTCTGAAAGGTGTGAAAGCGTCTTAACCATTTTTATGTAGCAAACTAAACTTACATCAGCCAACGAGTTGGGTTCGACGGCCGCTACCATGACCGGCGCGTCGCCTCTCACGGAGAAGCCGAACCCGTCCTCGTCCTTGGACACGATGCTGTGCTCGCTGGCCGCCCTCCTCAAGTCCTTCCTCCCGTTTCGCTTGTGCTCCCTGTACCCGTTCTCCTTGTACTCGTAGTCGTCCAGAACCTTCGGGTGGTAATCGTTCTTGTCGAAGCTGCTGATGTAGACGCCGTTCTGTTTGGTCACTTTGTCGTCGTCGCTCTTGATGACTTGGCTGTAGTAGGCGCTATTGTCCTCGGACCTATCCCGCTTGTCGCTGGGTCGCCGCTTGACCTGCTCCTCCTCCTTGCGTCGCCTGTGCCGGGACTGCTTCTGCAGCTGGACTAGTCGCGGCGCGCTCCAGTGTCTCTTGGCCGAGAACACCGCGATGGGCCCGAGAGCCTTGAACAGATCTTCGACGCGGTGCTGCGCGAAGTCAGGCGGCGTGAGCGCCAGTTGAAATCGGGAGGATGCTGGGAATAAATAACAGAATCGCATTAAATGAAGATTAGTGTTATTCTTAAGCAAAAAAGTTTTACATTTCTTATATTCGTTCAAAATCGAATTGTTTTAATGATACTCAGTACTCACGTCTGATGGAAGGCGCATCCAGCAGGTCGGTGAGGTCGTCCTGCCCTGGCGTGTGGTCGCGCTCCGCCCGCGCTCGAGCCGCACCCACTACGCGCGACAGCGCTTCCTTGTCTCGCAACTCCCTGCAAAATATGATTGGTGAAATATATTGTATCGGTAGACTATATTGCCCTGCTGAAGTCCTATAGTCATGGAAGGGACGACACTTTATGAGGCTTTAAAACAGGCCTAAGTGTCCTTTATAATAAAATAGATACTTTCTGAGGCACTGGAAAGATCAGTATAATACTAACCGGCACATTCTCTGTAGCCGTTGCGCCTCTTCATAGAGCGCAAGAGCTTCTGAGAGGTGAGCGCGGCCCAGTGCTACCTGGTCAGCTTCATCCTCGTACTTTATCGCCGACAGCATTGAATCTGTGATCAGAACATTAAAAGTTAGACACCTAGCTGATTAAGATAGATTTAGGGAAAGCATATCGCCAAAAATATGGCATAGTTTAGGGGGGGTTAAGCTCGCCCCGCCTCTTCAATCTGTACATGAACCGGCTGATAGGTAGGCTCAACAGCACCTTTGTAGGATGTCATGTAGACGGCGTTTGTATTAATAATATCAGTTACGCAGATGATATGGTGGTGTTGAGCCCATCGATCAGTGCGCTACGCAGGCTTCTCCGTATCTGTGAGGAGTACGCGGTGGACCATGGGCTCAGATATAATGCTAACAAGAGTGAATTTATGGTCTTCAGTGCTGGCGCTGACAAGAGTCGCAGAAGTGTACAACAAGTGTCCTGTGACTCTTGGCGGCGTGCAGCTGAAAAGAGTCGACCGATTCAAGTATCTGGGTCACTGGGTCACCGCCTCTCTGTCAGATACGGATGACATAGAGAGGGAGCGTAGAGCTCTATGTGTGCGCGGTAATATGCTGGCGCGTAGGTTCGCACGATGTAGCAGGGATGCCAAAATGACACTTTTCAGAGCATATTGTCAGTCATTCTACACGTGTGGCCTATGGGTCAGATTTACGCAGCGTTCACTCAGCACGCTCCGCGTGCAATACAATAACATATTCAGGATGTTGTTTGGCCTGCCGCGTTACTATAGCGCCTCAACCATGTTTGCCAAGGCACATATAGACTGTTTCCAAGCAATTATTCGTAAGCGATGTGCCTCGCTATGGTCGCGTGTGCGGGACAGTCCA
>DWTA01000181.1:0-12821 GCA_018236805.1 Plebejus anna | reverse complement strand
GCGTGATTCCATTTTTATGTCATTCAGGACAAAGCCTTTTATATAATGATATAGATTATATACATAATTATACACATAATATGTAGTTATTTACACTGAAGCCAATGCAGCGCATCAATCCAGCCAGCGTCAGTAGGTATCAACTCTTCAGACATTTTATTTGATTTGATTTTATATGCACACATATCGATGTGTGCAAGAATCGTCTTGACCTCTAATTTATAAAGACAGTACTCATTGTTCCGTTTTAATAGAGAAAAACGTCAAAACTCAAAAGGGCCGAACAAATGCCCCATTTTAAATCGATCCTTTCACACTTCGCACAATCGGTCACGACGGTTGATTTCCGTTCTTAATTCAAACGAGCGTCTTTGAGATTTTTATTTTTTAATTTGAATAAATTCAATGCAACAAGGAACTCGATCGTTAATCCTCATACAGTAGTCTCCAATTTCGATTATAGATTCATTCGATAAGTGACCTCGTTTGCAAAGGATATTGCTCATTTATTGATTGAGATTTGAATGACTCGATCGAATGGATTTCTGATCCCGTAGCTAATGAATAAAAAACCTTTGAAAACCGGCTTCACAATTCACATTAGCTGATTCTGAATAAATACTCATTAAACAAATCTGTTTAATAGTTTTAAATTTTACTACTTTATTGATAACGTTCGTATCTAATTTGACATCCTCTTTCGAATGCCATTAACATTATCTATTCTAAAGCAAATTTATACTATTCTGGTTACGGTAGAATGTGATCATAACTTATAAACCAATATTATAAAGTCATGATTTAATAATATTAATTTACCGTCTTTCTCTTCAAATCTTAAATTAATCAAGATAAAAGAAACGATATTCAAAATTTGATTAGTTTTACTCGATTCTTATAGGTATTTGCTCAATTTATTTTAAAATGTCTCAAACTTTATGATCTATTTATTATGTTTGATGCAAGTGGAAGCGATGAGATATTATTATTTATACGTATCTATTAGATCTCCTAAAGTGATCGTAAACATGCGAAGGAGGTAATAAAAATCGGTGAGATGTCGTTCCTCAGCTGTTCAGTTCTATTTTCGAACGCATTACTTTTTTTAATCGAACTAGCATCGGACCACAAACGCTTTACTTAAATTTAGTTTTAGAACATCCCACAATTCGATATTCAAATAGCTATTTATGCACCTGTGTTGTAATTCAGTTTCTTCACGAGTATAAATTTTAACTTGGACTGCAGCATTGAAAATCATTATTAGTTATTACGTATTGGAACATCACATTTTACTAAAAAATATCTGGATTTATTTCTACATTTTGTGACCTTTATTATCAATATAAAAATATTCAATGACTACATTGATCTACGATGACTACAGAGTTACAGCATTGTGTTCACGAGAATATAGGAGCTGTTGACAAGTTAAACGCTACTGTCCTAACAGCTGAGATAAATTCATCAGATTCTTACATATATCTCAAACTCAAGGTTGCCTGCTATCATCATCTCATTTATCATCTTTAATCGTCATTTTCATTACCTATTGGTCTATTATATTATGTCAAAGGAGTGTCCAACGGTAAGTCCAAACTGATTACTGAAGTCCCCAAACAAATCCACGGCTAAGATACGTCAAAAGCATCGAGAGAGGAATTAAAATGTCAGACCCATACCTTACAGGAATTTGAAGGTAGATAAACATTTCGCACTCGAGAATCTGATGATTAAACAAAATAATTGCGACTTAAATATCTCCTCCATATTTCTCTGAAGTCCGAGTTAACCCATTCTCGGTGTAGGTACTTGTAGTAGGTGCTCGTTAATACGCATTTCCTATAAACAACATAACACCTACTTGATTACTCCAATTTAAACATTCTTGTTGTGTCAAACGTCAACAAGTTTTGCACGAACTACAATCTGATTCTTGCTGTATAGAAAAGTATTTTAAAATAATACGATTTTAGTTACGCAATGAAAATCATTTAATGACAAACATCGTAAAATGGAAGACGCATTCCCGCCTTAAATTTAAATATAAAATCCGAACGTGCGACATATTTTTAAAGTTCGAACGGCGACACTTAAAACTAATCGCTGTTTTCGATTCTAGAGCGTCTTTTGAAAGAGTTCGAACACGCGTTCTAAATTTGAATCCCGATATCCAACCGGCTGCTCGAGCATGTCGATCCCATTAATAAAAGAAATATCTGTCTTTCTGAAAATATACGATCACTAGGCGGCACGTAGACGGCGTCATTAAATTTGCCAAGAATCTTCTACTTCATCTGTCGATTTATAAGAAATTATAGATACGCTATACAATTCCGACAGCTTTATAAAATATTATGATGTTTTGTCATAAGTAGATCTTTGACACTATTTTATTTTTGGGCCTTGTGGTTCCCTCCACTACGGTTTTTGCGGACACAACTTTTGTATCAATCTATTTTATGCAATGCGTTTCTTATAAGTCAAAATATAAAATATTTAAAATTACTTTCGAGACCACTTCATTTTGATGCTTGTCAGATATAATTAAGCTTATTTCCGAGTAATAAAGTCGACAATCCAACGCTGAACAGTCGTAAGTATAGTTCTTGGTACATTTGTATCTTAAGGCGGTCGTCTATACCTAATAACCATCAATGATCGGAACGATTGTGAAAAATATCATTAAAAAACCATCAGTGCTTGATGATTCGACAGTGTACCATGGTCCGTCATCAACCACAATCGATTCTTTTTTCTTTTATTAAATTATCGAGAGAACCTGGTGGTTATGCCATCAATATAATGTATTTGGATCTACCGTAGAGCCGTGTTTAAAGCTTAACGACAATCACTGGAATAATGAATATCATAAACTAATAGGTGGTTCAGATGCAGCTAGAGAAGCATCATCAAACAGAGAGCAGTAAATGGGAGTAAATACAGATCAAGATGAAACTATTACATTTTCCGTGGTCGTATTTTAGTTATTAAACTCACGATTTAAAAATCGAATAGTTTTTATTCAAACATAAAAATGTCGGTAAAATATGTTGAGAGCGTTTAACGGTTCAGTAACGCACTAATGATAAAGCATCGATAGGCACGCCCACTCATAGACTCGGTGGGTGGAGTGCAAATCGAATTATCGGGACCAATGCATCGATTAGTACAAACATATCGACAAAAAACACTATTAGTTCCGAAACGTCGGAAAAAACGCTAACAACCGACCGTTAATGGCGGTTTTTGTTCGAAATTCGAAGATTTGAATTCGTAATTTTAACCTCAAGGCGTCCGAATCATTTGTCAGTGACAATTTTTTGGTTTCAATCGATTTTTAAATACAGGTTAAGCTTTTGGAATCGTTGTTAAATGTCTGGATCTGATTGCTTTGGATCCCCTTATTCCTGGTAATAATTTCTCAGTTGTGTTAACGGTTGTTAATATCGGAACTGCAGCCTTTTTGAACGTGTACCAGTAATCAAAAGTTTGATGATAAAGTAAAAAATTACACATAACTTAAAATGTAACCACTAACCAACAATTTCTTTTATAATGAAATTATTAAAAAAAATAAAGATGAGAAGACAATAAAGTTTTAACAAGAATTCTAATAGATGTTGTCCGATACCTCAGAATTTGGCGTCACAAGCACTCGCTTTAAAAACGTGTGACGTAGTCTTAGAAATGTGCAGTGGAGTCTATCCCGGGTTGAGAAAGCGCTCGACTTTTTGCCCAAAACAGCAGCAAACATTCCGGAACATCAAGGCTGTGGGAACATTGGAACCAATAGCATTCCGCGGTCAGTAGGGAAATGCGGTTTTTACAGTGCGAACCGATACGATCTGGCGATATATCGACTCGATTAATTAGAATCGGATGTCTGCCGGCGACTCTTTGCAGTCTTAATTAGTGCTCATTTTTTAAATTTTCTCCGCAAACCTTGTAAATATATTTAAAACGCAATAAAAACGATAATCGTTTACATAAAAACACCGAAGGTCGGTTTAATGTTATAAAATATAAAAGGAGCTACCGTAGACCATAAAAGCGAACCAAATTGCATATAATAATCGTTGTAAAACGATCGAACGTATCGGGCATCCGTATTTTCGAATACGAATAATAAACGAGCGATTGACGGCGTCGTCTTGTCGGTTTATTGATGTTAATTATTAGTTGTATTAACAGGTCTCGGGCCTGATGCGGTTTTAAGCGTTTCTCCGAGATGGGTGGCTAATGGTGCGTTTATTGGTATTGGTTTTGATAGAAAGCGATTACCTTTTATTGGCATTTAATTGCGATCAGTCGAGCCAGCTATACGACAGGAGCGTAGTTATATAGACAGACATGGATTTCAACGAGCTTCTTTATTAGTATTTGCTTTCTTCACTAAAACATTCAGATGGGTATTATAATAGTACTTATAAACAGGCATGCAACACATTTGGCTTATGATCATCGAGCTACGACTAAATAAATATTGATCTTTACGCCGACAATATTTAGATCTGTGTCACGATCTCTATGAGACACGTCCTCGATCGCTTCTCACAAAGTTGCAGGGCGATTCACTGAAACTCGGTCTTCATTATCGTCTAATAGATACTTCAATCGGACGTTAATCATTTACGGCTAAGTATTAGCCATTCAATCGGTTTCAGTCGGGACGCGTCGCAGAATTCCAAGCAGCTTAATACATGCTATTAAAACAAAACGTCCTTGCAACTTCTAATCGATAAGTACACCGAGCACGGCATATGGAAATTTAAATGTAAATATGTTTTTTAATCAATATAAGGCTAGTAAGGTTCGCTAGTAATACTAAAACAATACTATCGGTCCGAGCATTCAAATGCAGTATCATTGGGACGATCAGCGAGCTCCGTTCCTTGAACGAGAATGAATATTTATTTCACATCGCGATTTTAATATGACTCTCTATTGTTCATATTCCTTGCTATTATGGATAATTTTGTGCTCACAGCGTGCTGCTTCATTATATTTTATGTGTGAACATCTATTGGAAGTGAAATAGTAATGTCTATGTCGATAATAAGTTTTTTTAATTAGGTTATTATCATTTTTCTGAAACGAAATATATTTAATGCTAACAGCTTTTTGAGGATTCTTTGCCGGATCTTGGTATCTCATCATTACAGTCTTCAACAACTATATCCACTTTACGAGTGGAACTAAATAAACAGTTGTGTGTTGCGATATCGAATCACAATGCAGAACAGCTAACTAATAGTGGTCGACCCGGTACCATGTCGCAATGATAATAACGCCTAACCTATGATTGTGCATTATTGACACCATCTGAAATCGATGTTGAACTGTAGATCAGACGCCATTACACGTGATTGCGACACGTTGAGTTAGTCATAGAATGTTCTATCAAAGAAGTGGATTCATAGGCAGATTGTGGACCTAAGTGATTTGGTCGTGTAATATCAAACCCTGCAGCCAACACATCACAAACATTGATTTGACATAACCTGACCAAATGACATAGACCCGCCATCTGCTTATAAATCTATTTCTTCAATGGTAAGGTACTTTTGAAATCTATTTTTATTTATTTGAGATCGGTATCAAAGTACCTACATACATAGTAATATTCTTTTTTTTAATTTTCTTTTCATAATATACAGATGTGACTATAATGTTTTAATTGTTTTTTGTAAAAAAATGCATTTTTTTCTTACTTCAATAGCTAAGAAAAAAATATGGTATTGGCTATAAGATTGGTACGGTTTGTGCTATTTGGCGGATCAAAAGTTGGACTCAATAATAATTATGTTATTTTTACATGATAACAATAATCTTCAAAACAATCGTATATTTTATTGTTAAGTGAACATCCGTGATGAGTAACTGGTTAATAAGGTATATTTGTTATTATTTTTTCCTTTTTGACCTTGATAGTGTGTTTGAATAATGAATATTTTTAATTTTTATTATTAGCATACATAACACGCATAATATAATTTATTTAATTAGTTTACTACGTTTGCAAACAGTTCACCGAGGTACAAGTTTCATCATATCTACCGTTCAAAGTCGATCAGATATTTGCATAACGGTTGTAGTAACAATAGATATAATTGGTTCCCATAATGCCCGACCCCAGGTTACGGGTTAATTACTGTTTTAATGCGTCGCTATTAATTGATTTTGTTCCTATCCATACATCCCTTTGTTATTGTTTCATCTGACAGAACTCTAAGGACTCGGATCGTTTACCTGTTGCCAGAACTGCGCTAGGAGATATATCCTTTCCTTCTTGAAGAGCCAGTCCATCGAGTGCATAGCTTGCACCTCCACCTCGGGTGCGGCGGGCAGGCTGGCCGCGCCGGTGGGGTGCATCCGGACGACCGCACCGCGCTCACTCCCGGCGCATAATGACCCGTCACCCTCTTCCAGCGCATACGCCAAATTCTAATTTCAAATGTGACATTTTCTTTTTTAATTTCTCTCTATGACGGGTGTTGATACTTTATGACGGAGTTGAATAAGCTCGAATATCGATGTTCGATATCGGGTTGTTCGTTTTCGGTCGCGTGTCGTTTCTTTATCGAAGTCAGTTTCTTATTGTGTTGTGCCTGACGACCTGAAACAGAAAAAAGTATTGAAAGGGGAAGTTTTATATCGATTCCATTGTGAGCTGGCAGACAATCGGCCACTGGGGTGTTCGTGTCGAAACTAATTTGGTTATGTTTGATGCTCAGCCTGATAGCGAAGAAGGAAAAAAGAAATCATGCGGCGCGGGCAAAGAAGTTGTTTGTTAACACGGTTTTATTTTTGAGCAGTTCACAAATTCTGTCAAAAGATCTGATCGATATAGTCTGGGAGGTACTAATGAAACTAGTCAATCTCAGGTTACAATCACCTCGAGAATTAATAAAAAGTAATAGTCGATGTTAGTGTTGTGCTGACAGTAAATTATTTCACACATTACCCAAGAAGTCATTTAAGACACTTTATTAGTTACAATATTATGTCATTCATAAAGGTGTAAAGCAGCAGGTGTCTAATAATTACGCTGGCTCGTTCGTTCCTGCTTTGTTCGTATTCCGTAACCCTTTTCAATAATAAGTAATAATTGTCGAATTCCGGTCAAACTATTGGTAAAGCTGCAACGACTTTAATTAATTCAAACGTTCTTTAATATGTAAATAGTTTGTCCTTCAAGTTCCATCAAGACAAACGTAGCAAATACATAATTTAAAAAAATCATTAGTAAAATAATAAGAAAATCATATTTCAGATTATGTATAGTCAACGGCCAAAGTGTTTGTTAAGGACGAATACCTACCTTATCAACAACTTTTGAGTTGTCTCGCCCGTACTAATTTACCTCATCGATACAAATCTAAGGTGCAGATCTTTCATTTAATTTTACCAGCCAAGGGTGGCAACGGTAGGGGCCGGTGAATTAGTAGCGTGTCAATCAATAAACATGATAAGTGCGGGAGTTTCGTGCGACGATATGCAAACAGGATTACACGCCGCACGAACGGCCTCGATCGATTCGATAAAAACTATCGATATGGTCACTCTCACAACACTATTTTGTGGTAAATTCAAATAATTTAATATTACGTTACCACGATGTAACGTAATGAAATAATAAGCGAAGTCTTTATCCATACTTTTAATTAACAACAATTATTTGTTTATCAGAAATCTGACTTTAATTAAATTTAATAATTAAAATATGCTCATTTGTGTAATCTTCATTTTAATGAAGGCTAAAATATTTATTTTAACCATTTATTGCCTTCAAACTTTATAAGTACGTACCTATAATCCAATTATGCTGCCTCCGAAAAAATTTAAATAACACATTATTATTATTAATTACGAAGTACTCGTGTATTACCGTGGAATAATCCATTATTCATGGTGGTCGTAAATAATTTTTATTACCTATATAATAATAATTTTAAATATTCGATTTAGGGAAGTACCCACTGTCGGGACGCGGTCGATGAAATTTATTTAATTCGGCCGTAATGAGTCATAGATATTATTCCCACTTGAACTTACTTTACACAACAGTTTATTAGTTAATATTCATTAGTAGGGGAGGCCGATGTAGAGATAAGGTACCGACGCGGCGGGTCACACAAGGCTTATTAACGCAGTCATACTTTCCACTAACTGTTGAATTAATACTCAAACATACTGTGTACCGTACTCACTTATTTCGTCAGAGTTACAAAAATAAACATTCAAATTAGTCTTTTTCTAAAAATAGATGTTAAATGTTTATAAGTTATATTTTATGTAATGCTTTTTATCTTGCACATGCTTATTAATTTACATATTATGTACATGAGTGACGAGTCAAAATTAAAATATTTTTTTAAGAACTTATTTTTTCAATTATCGTAATGTTGGGACTAGGTATGGAGGTACAGGGTATTTTAATATCATTATTTTATGAAATGTTATTTTGCAAATGAAAATACCCTCAAAACTATGGCACCATATAAAACTTAGGAATTTTTTCATTCGATACAATTTGTTTACTTTCATATTTTTTGTATTTTTTGTGCAAATAATTTCCTACGAACATGAAACTTATAGCAATAAAACTGTGAGTGAGCAATAAAAATACAATTTTCCGGAATTCCCCGGTATTATTTTAAAGTAAATTCGTTTGTTGGCGACAATAGAGTCATCGATAAGGTCACGACACTCGCGTGATGTCGCGCCCTCCCTATTTTCATGACGTTATCGAATCGATAATTTTGAATTTTATAAGTCGAGTATATAGTTTTTTGTCTTCTCTTCAGAAGGTCAGCTGTCAAAATGCCACAGAGTATTTTATTGGTTCACTTATTCTATAAGTACCTAATCAAAATTTGGAATTTTAACCAGCTAAAATAGTAGGACTTTCTATATTCGGCTATGGATATTTTTTTTGGTTGATATTTTTTTTATTGGTACCAAATATGTAATTATACCTTTTTTTTCCTTATTCCCTCACAACAAAACCAAATATTTTAAACTCAAGCACTCAATTTCTAGAATATGATCTCTTAAAGTGCAACTGGTCAGCGTCTGTCAACTCGAATCACAGAACCTAAATTAGGACAGTTTTAGTTCTGTCGAGAAAAGGACCAGTCAATTTCATCACTGTCATAAATTTTTCTATGGAAAAGATCACGCGCGTAAAGTTTCACAATACGAAATAATAGACAACAATAGAACAGAACAATAAAATTATCTATAGGTCTTAAGACTCGGACTGAAAGTTCAATTTTCAATAGCATTTCGTTTTGTATCAACATAAGAAGTTTGTCTATGGGACCGATAGTAAAATCTATCGTGCATCGAAAGAGGTTTCGTGAGGAAAAGTTGGCGAGTTCCCTTTCAATCGATGCTTTTGATTTGGCATTTGTGTCGAGTCACATTCTAAACCCAATTATTAGAAACTTTGTCATTTTGTTACAATTTGGAATTACCATAAAGTTACTATAAAACTTTACAATTTAAACATCTCTACAAAACACTGTTGTAGTAGTTCTCACTACTGATAAGTGATAACACATGTTTAATGATCAATAAAAAAAGTATAATTATTAACAATTATTATTACCTTGAGATCAAAATGAGTAAATTTACACCGAAACATGAAGCTGCAAAGTGCATTCGATAAACATTAAATCAGAATTGACATGTTGCTGAAACACACGAGTTCCTTTTTTGAATTCCTTTCCCCCATCGCTCCTCCTTTTGTTCCATAGACATCGACATTGAACTCTGTGAAACAGATATTAGTCATATTTCGGGGCGCATCTTTTTTTATTGTGGTTCTCCCATTTGCGCTTTAGACTGCACTCGACGTTCGGAAATTCGATTATTACACGGCAGTACTTTGATTGATGGATTTTCGAATAAAAGGCTCCTGTGTGAAGCGGAGCATTGCAAAGTGACGATCTCTGTGTGTTCAAGGGCTCTGCACGTCAGTTCTTTGAATTCGAAACCTATAGGTTTGAATATTATCATTTCTTATAAGAACTCCTTCGTAGACATCAGTCCACATAATTATTATATCAATTTTGTATATCAGCTTGATCCTTATGATTTGCTTCTCTTACAATTTTTTCTTCATATTCTTCAATTATTGAAATATTACGAGAATCATGGTCCTCTATCATTGATGTAATTGTTTTAGTTAGCTTAATTCATATTTTTATTAAATGCATTAAATATTTATTTGTATCTTTTATACAAATTTTATCAATTAATTTAATGTAGCAAACAACAGAAATAACAATGATATCGAAAGGTGAAATATAATGAAACGATAAACGAAAGCTATCACTATTCAATTAGGTAATAGGCAAAATGCCACGTTCGACACTATCAACTATCAGCCCGGCCGATCGCTGTATCGAGACATTGAACCGTCAACTATCAATTCGGCCGATCGCTCTGTAATCGAGACATCGGACAATCGACTAACATCGCGTGATCGAATTGTTTTCGTTCGTTAATTGACACGTGCTACTATTTGGTTAACGGTCATTCTTTTTAAAATATTGGAATTTTGTTTTTTTCATTGTTGATATAGATGGTGATAAAGTGGTAGGTACCTACTGTTTATAAAAAGTAAAGTGATATAAAATTTTACATTAAAAATCAAGTGGAAAATGCAAAAGAGTTTACGAACGTAAAGTTGTAAAATTGTGTGTATGTATGATGTAGGTATTGACTATTGATGTATGCAATAAAATAAAAAGCAAAAATAAATAACAATGAAAATTGGCTAACCAGGATGACTGTATTTTCTTTCCTAAGTCTAAAGTGTTTTGTATTAGAAAAATGTCAGAAAATACAAATAACAAGTGATCGATACGACAATAATAGTAATATTTAGCCCAGTCCACGGAGGGAAGACAAAAAAAGAAATCGGCATTCGAATGACATTTCTATATTTCTGTACTAATCCGTAGAGTGACAATCAAACATGTTTTGTTGGACATTTTATTTTTCCCTTTACGTTTATGTTTTACTATTTTTACATTTTTAAATAATAAAATTACGCTTCATTAATTTAATCATAAAATATAGTAACTAGTTGTTTCTTTTCACAGGTAAGCAGAACATTAATATTAGGTTATTGGTGTAGCAACTTGCAACTCGTCGATGCAGCTGTAAATTTTAAATATTATTTCCCTACGGTATTAACTTCCCTATTATATTCCCAGTATTTTACGGCATTAATAAGATACACGAAGTAGGTACATTTAAATATATTTTTAAACAAAATATTACTTTTGTTGTTAGGTTACTTTTATATTTATTTAATATTCTATCATTTCAACATTTTAATAGCCAATATATTATGTAGTTTGTAAGTTGTGCCTAAACTTGCACAGCAAATTTTTACAAATAACGATTCTTTCTATAATTTTATTTATTAAAGAGAAGTTATATGGTATTTTGATTTTGACAAACCATCCATTGATATTGTTATAAAATCATGGTCACCGTATTGCGGACGCATTATATCATTTCACCCTCGAAGGTAAGGTGTATTTTGGGAAACACATGCTACTGTGATAAGCATGAGTTTTATACTTTATATCGTTCTATAACTTAGCTGATACTTTAAACACTTCATACTTGAGCATTAAAAATAAATAGAAAACAAAAATGTACGAACTTAGTTTTAAAATTACTAAGGGTTCCATTTTTCACTAACTTCTTAAACTCGAAGATTTTAAATAATATTATACCACTTTACTTGCATGTCAAACAAATTGTACTAACTTTAATAAATTCTAAATATTGTTAGGTATATCAATCACATAGACGTGGAAATTAAATATTTTAATATTATTACTTATTAGTAAATATGAATATTTTAAGATGATTTAATGCTTTCTAATGTCTGACATAATGTTATGATGGCAATATGTTTGAACAAAAATGGGCGGCTTGAACACAAACAAATCATGTCAACGCGGCGCTGATTTACCGAGTATCATGTTAGTTCTAAGTCCCATAATAATATTGTTTATGGGGTTCTAATCTCACGTAGGATGTACCTACTATCAGAGAAGTTGATTCCTATGCATATGGGGGATTTATGTACTATCAGACTGATAGTACATAAATTTAAATATTAAAGGACAAAGTTTATGGGATTTAGGTTACTTAAAACGTAACTAAAAGAGGTTCCTATTTTGTCTCACTCTCAAGAATCAAAAAGATTACAAGGTTAAATCCTAAGCCCCGTGAAGGCCCGAGAGTACCTATTATATTAGGACTCTAATCGCTATTAAAAAGTTAATGTAGTTAGTATATTAGTGCAAAATAATATTTAAAAATTGTGACTACATTTAAATTTGTTTGAATTTGTAATAGAGAGACCTACATTTGAATTTTATGTCCTTTTCAAATAAATCCATACTTCCATGTCATATCTAGTATGATATCTCTGATGAGCCCAGGTGTTTTACAAACAGCATTGCAGATTGATGTAACCCACATTTATAGATCCTAATGGCTTAATAATATACTTTCTGGCAGTCCGCACTTCGCAATAATTGCATTACATCGGCTCTGGTGTAATTATTTAAGTGTCATCTGCCAATGGTTCGATGTTTTGACACCGTGCCAGCGTTGGAAATGTCAATCCGTGAGCGCTTATGAAGCGCAATCAATCGTTGACGTTCATTAGCCGCTCTACATGTTCTAAACATAAAGTTAATATACCTAGCGGAATAGAGAAACAAAAGCCTGAGCAAGCGAGATGTCACTATCAGTAACACTGCGTGGTAAAAAGAGACGCG
>DWTA01000180.1:0-12880 GCA_018236805.1 Plebejus anna | reverse complement strand
TACACATAATTTGTGTCAAGTTGCCAAAAACGAAGAAAAAAAAAAAAGACAATTGACAGCTTCAAATTGTTCAAAAACTGCTTGTCATATTATTTTCCAAAGAATAGCATTATTTTAAGCTAGTGTTCTCAAGTTTTGGTTTTGATTTTCACGTTAAACATAAATCTACACTACTATCACAATGCTGGCAGTTAACGAGAATTTCCCTGAATATGCAGTGCCCGGCGCGAAGCAGGTCCGTTTCGAGCCGTACGCTGACAACGGTGGCAGCATTGTGGCCATCGCCGGCGAAGACTACGCCGTGATCGGAGCCGACACTCGGCTGAGCACGGGCTTCTCCATCTACACCCGCGAGCAGAAGAAGCTGTTCAGAGTTTCCGACAAAACCGTCCTCGGCGCCACCGGGTGTTGGTGCGACACGCTCACGCTGACGAGGCTGCTGCAGGCGCGCATGCAGATGTACGAGCACGAACACAACAAGTCCATGTCGACGCCCGCCGTCGCTCAAATGTTGTCCACCATGCTGTACTACAAGAGGTTCTTCCCCTACTACGTGTCCAACGTTCTGGCGGGGCTGGACGCCGACGGCAAGGGCTGCGTCTACAGCTACGACCCCATCGGCCACTGCGAACGATCCAACTACCGCGCTGGGGGCTCCGCCGGCGCCCAGCTGCAGCCCCTGCTCGACAACCAGATAGGTTTGAAGAACATGCAAAATGTTAAAGAAGCTCCCTTGCCCAGAGAAAAGGCCCTGGCCCTGCTCAAGGATGTGTTCATCAGTGCAGCCGAACGAGACATCTACACGGGTGACTCCATCTACATCCTGATCATCACGGCCAATGGAATACAGGAGGAGAAGTTTGAGCTGCGTAAAGATTAATCTTATACTCGTAAATAAAATTTACTTTTTATCTTCTTAGTTTTATTTTTGATTATATCAATGTAATTGGCCAATAAAAATGATGAAAACAGTATTATAAATATAAAAGACTTTTAACAAATAACTGGATTTATTAATTAACTAATATAAGGTAACTACAACATAATAATATATTCAATATGTACAATCTCTACATAGAACCGTTAACAAACTTCATAGACTTTACTTATTGTACATTGGCATAACAAAAATAGTATCAGGAAAGTTTTTGTCGAACATCTCTTTGACAACGTCTTGTTTTGTGTTATCCCCGAGTATGGTAGCTTCCAACTTTGGAGGAGCGGTGTGTCCAGCCACTAGGGGGTGGATATTGTAACATAACTCAACTGTATCTCTCGGTGGAACTGTTACAGATAGCTTTTTGTAACCGGAACTCATGTACGCATTGGTACCATTTACATTAATACTGAGCCTAATTGGTGTATTTGTTTGTCCTATGATTGTACACTTCAGAGGAACCGATGTCTGCTGAACAATTACTTCAGGGTAATTGACTTTTAATGAAATTGGACACTCATCTATAGGAAGCCCCAACAGAGGTGTGCTGCTCATGACATTTGGACCATCTCTATTACTTTTTCTCCTCCATGTTATGTTGTACAGGCCAACTCTAGTGGGAGGATCTTTTGACTTGTGTTTAGCTTGTATACAGACTGCATCTGATGCAATAGTGTTCTCAGAAACCTCCAGATTGCTAATACATGATGCAGGTTTCTCTTCATCACCATATTTAAAACAGTCATGAGTTTCTAATTCTGTGTCTAGTATCACGAGATCCCATGGACTTAGTATTTTAATCTGTGGCATCACTATGAAGTTGTCATTGATGAAACATTTTGTAATAGGCTTAAAGTTCATAGCTACAAAGTTCGTGGTAACCTCAAAAGGTTTTATGACTGGTATCTTAGAAACAAAGTCCTTAACACACTCTAGCTTAGAAATCTCATGAAGGTTAATATTATATGACACTTTTATTTGCACTGTGACTGTTGCTGTTCTGTTTGTTTTCAAATAAAACTTATTGGAATATGTCCCTGACTTCTCAATGTTTCCAACGCTGATTTTGATTGGTTGAGCTTGAGATTCAGTGTGTTTGAGGCTGAGTTCTGTCACTGATTCTGGGTTTGGGTTGTCCGGGGAGCTTAAAAGTGAAAGGACAATAACCATGTCTTTGATAGAATTTTCTTCATTATTATGTATTGTGAAGGTTGTTGGAAACCATTCTCCCTGGAGTGCAGGTGCTTCATTTTCTATGTTCAGAGAGAGTCTACACTCCCTTGTGGTTATGCTTGCAGAAGTAGCTGGCACAATACTATCAAATTCATAGTCAGCTTTCGGACTTATGATAAAATGTAGCAGCTCTGGATGAACAATTTCTGTTACTTTACTTTCATCTAGCTTAAAATTTAATATTATTTTCCTCCTAGTATCTGCATCAAGAAAAAAAGTCACAGCCTTAATATGAAGCTCCGATCCGCTGTCATGTGGATTCATTTTGAATTGACACAAAAACCTCTTAACTCTCCCTCCATCAAGTTGTATATTTGGTTTCCCGGAGTAAATTATTGGAATTTCAATGGTCTCAGTGCTAGAAGAGACTGTCAAATGGGCTTTCTTCACATGGAGAGCACCACTAAATGTCTGCCTCACAAAAATCTCAACTTCTATGTTTTCATCTACCCTGTACTTCTGTTGCAAAAATCTTGATTTAACTTCTAGAAAGCTGGAAATATTAGCCATATCTATTGTCACCGTGAAGGGCTCCTTCTCTATTGCAGCCTTCCACAACTCCAAGGCCTTGCCCTGGGATTGTGCTGGTAGATCTGGCTCAGCAGCTGGAATGTTGAAGTTTAGAACTGACATCACATTAGTAAATATCCTTTCCTTATCGTTATTAATGACTTGAATGTTCTTGGAGAGTGCTTCCACTGAGAGCTGGATATAATCTTGGATCTTGGCAGACAGGTAGGCACACTGGAGGGCTCTGTTCAACACATAGGAAGCTAGATACCACCACTTTTCTCTTCTATAATCCCACAGCATATGAGATAAAAGGGTGAGAGCCTTTCCATAATCACCACAGTAATAATACTCGTTGGCCATTTCCACAACTAGCTGCTTCCTCATTCTAGGGGAGTGGAAAGTTTTGAACTGAGAGATGGCACAGCTGAGAAAACTAATTATCATTCCAGAGTGATTGAATATCCTCTCATTGTACTGGAGAGCTAGCACAGCCACCTGCTCCTTATGTGGGTCATGTGGGTCTGCACTGAGCCTCCCAGGTCTCCATGGTCTCTGGCCGTAATACTCCACAATGCCTTCCATGGGATCAGGGGGAGGGGGATACTGGAGCACATCACAGCAGACAGATCTAGCAGCTTGTCTTCTTTTCACTGTGAATTGAGCGGCATACTGAAAGTAAAAGCCAGGATGCTGAGACTGTATGGCCGGTAGTCCAGCTCTTATGGCCTCATCAAACAGCTCCCCAAAAGCACTGTATTGTCTGGCAATCCAGGCATAATGTTCGAAGAGTAGTTCTGTTGGCCCAATCCTGTTTTTGTACCTCTCTATATGAGATTTCAGCTGAGAGATTGAGTCTCTTGGCAGATTTAAGGCAAAGAGCAGTTTACACAGCTTGTAGTTGATGTAACCAGCCACAGTTCTGATCTCCTGTATGTTGGTGTCCACTTGTCTGGTCTCCAATAGATTGTTGTAGGCATGTAGATAGTGTTTATGAGCTGTACTAAAGTCCTGCTTCAATTCATTCAGAAAGCCTAACTTAAACTGATGTCTTACAAACAGGTACTGATGGGTTGTTTTGTTCAAGTGGTCCTTGTGTTGTTTAATGTTCTTTGTCTCGTGATGATAATAGTTTTGGGCGATGTCATAAAATGCATTCTCTAAGCGTACAATGTAGCCCATGAGGTGGTCGCTGTGAGGAAGCACAAACAGGGACTTTGACTGTATTTCGCAGGCAGAGCAGAGGGCCTGCGCTCTTTCTGCACCCAGCATGTACTCCGAGGGGGGAGGGGAGAGACCGCTCTGGACGACAACGACGGCTACCTTCGTGGCGTGACCCTCTATAGCTGCTCGGATGGACTGCACTCTCGAGGCACACTCGATGATTTTCTCATTCCACTGAGGATCATTCCATTCCATATCATAGAATATGACGACCACGGCTGGAATTAGGGATATTCGTTTTTGGATCCAGTTTTTCTTGAGTATTCCCTTAGGTATGTACCATTCGTAGGAGTTTCTTTTCGGTTTGACGACGGGGAACTCGAATGTATTGTGCAGTATTTTGAACTGCACGGAGGCTCGGTCGGGTCGACGGTTGTTGGAGAAGGCGTCCCATATCGTCTTGTGTATGGCATTGTTGACGACGTCGAGCCCCGAAAGCCCTATAAGCGCCAGGGGCTTGACGATTATCTCGGGCGGAAACTCTGTGTTGTCACTGGGCTGTGTCGCCATCGCTGCAAACTACTTGTCTTGGCACAACGAGCAGCCGACGAGAGGAATTCTTACGATAATTTGTTCATGATAAGCTTCTAAATTATCATTATTTAACTAGATAATGACGAATGTAAATTAAATGAGAATTTTTATGACTGCATTTTTACAACTTACACTGCATCACTTACGTCAAATGTCAGATTGACGTCACAGATTAGGGTATTTTTTTTTCTTCGTTTTTGGCAACTTGACACAAAAGTCTGAAGCATGATCTTCTTCAGACGTGTTTGACAGTAACGTAATAAAAAAATAAATGTCAAATAAGTAATAATAACATTGTAAATGTCAATGGCAAATGTAATTTGTTTTTTGATAGTTTTTTTGCAAGGTTTTTTGGTTGTTTTATTTATCCTTTATGTGGTTTTATGCTGTAGCATTGCGAAGAGTGAAACTTGAAAGTTACTCTGACATTGGCAACTCACTGAGGCCGCCATAAATAAAGAAGAAGAAGAAGAAATTTGAGTGAATTAAATACAGCTACTATTTTTTATAATTAAATACAGCTACTTTTTCGCTTGAAAAAAATTCCATAAAATATAGAGCTGTTAAATCTATACTAGTAAATTGCTGTTTTTTTTATCGTATCGTAGAGTTTACCTTCAACCATGACGTCCCAAGCTTTGGCCTCTCTCACAGCTACGTACACGGACTCCGAAGGAGAAGAGGACATGGAAGACGGACAGCAAACACCCGACAAGGACGAAGGTAACGACAGGAGTCAGTCGGCACCGGTTAGTCCAAAGAATGTCGAAGAAAACAAGGAGGTCGGTTCGGCCCCGGGCTCGCCCAAGAGAATGGCACGATTGGTGTCGTACGTCGATGACACAATAGTGTCAGACGAGGAGCAGCTGTCGCCGACCGCCGAGAACCAGGACGACATGCGGCGGCTCTCCATGGAGACAGACACGGACGAGGCTGTGCCCAAATCTGACCCTGACGACTCGCAGGACGGGGTCTCCATACCCCCCGAGCCGGCGGGCAAGTGCCCCAAGGAACTACAGGACACCATAGCCAAGTTCTACAGCAGAATGATGACAGAGGGCCTCGACATGAACAGAATTATCCAGGACAAGAAAAACTTCCGAAACCCCAGTATATACGAGAAACTGATACAATTTTGTGACATAAACGAGTTAGATACCAACTACCCACCGGAGATATATGATCCACTAAGGTGGGGCAAGGAGTCTTATTACGATGAGCTAGCGAGGGTACAGAAAGTAGAGATGGATAGAAGAGAAAAAGAGAGGAAGGAAAAATTTTCAAAAATAGACTTTATATCGGGTGTGTCAAAGAAGGCTGACAGTGACGATGACAAAAAGAGGAAGTCAAAGTGGGACCAGGCTGCTCCAAATATGTCGAAGCTCAACATCAAGCAGCCTGGGCTGGTGCAGCAGTCCCTCACAACTAATGTCACTGGCACTAAGGGAACTGTTATATCTGCGTTTGGAGCCATTGCTAAGAAACCTAAGTTATGACCTTAAAAATCTACTGAAATTGCTTTCATAACAGTATAATTAAGTATAGTAATAAAGCTAAGTTATAGCAAACCATAAGAGCAATTTTAATTTTACCATTCTAAGAGTGAGTTGCATCAACCTACTTTAACTATAACTTTAACTTAAGGTTAAAGTTATAGTTAAGGTAAATGTGAAAAGAACTGTCAAATCCCTAGCAAAAGTTGCCATATTTGACGATAACCTTAGCCTTAACTTTAAAGTTTAACTACGCTTCTGGTGCAATTCACCCTAAACTAACTAAAAAACAAAAGAAACCCAAAAAATGCATGCTCTAGTGCAGGGGTTCCCAAACTTATTTTGTCTATTTTGAGAAAATTAGGCCCCCATTTAGGCCTTCAGCGCCCACAAGGGGGCATTATCACCCACTTTGGGAATGGCTGCTTTATATTAGTGTAAGTTTGTTGCTTAGATTTAAACATTGTGTAGGTAAATAAAGCTCTACGAAACTTTGGTTTTTTACTTAATTATTATTATTAACAATAATTTACTTAATACCATTGACTGTTTTTACTATAATTTATGTATTTTTAAATTGTGATTAATGATTAAAAATTAAAATCAATTTATAGCAAATTCATGAGAACTTCAGAAAACAAGGATTCGAAATGAAACAGATATCCAGCTTCTTATATAATTTAATAAGGCTTATGTCTCTTATCGTGCAGTTTGAGGTTGCGTTGCATGCGGGCGGACACGGCCTGCGCCCCCGGCGCCTCGGCCCCCGACCACACGCTAATCAGACCCGACTCCCCCGTCGTCACCATTAGGTCTCTCTGTAACATAGAATGGACTTGTAACAAGACAAGAATTGTAACGACCAATTAGAAATATTTAATGATAACTAAAGTTGGATAGAAAATGTATGGAGCTTATGCCAAAGTCTCCATTAAATTAAAGTAACCATTAAAAGTGTCAGAGTGAGACCGTAAATTATTTAGTAATTGGTGCAGATGTATCCAGGATATGTTTCTTTTGCATAATATGCCAACTATAATAATTTATGAATGGATTTTGAATAAATGTTCTTGTAGTTTTATGCGTAGTGTGTTCGCGATAGTTTCTCGGCATTGTCGCTAGATGGCACTACGTGTCCGTAACAACACTATTAGCTCGCCTCTTGTTTTATGTAAAATCCGACAACCCGAAAGGTACGCTCACAATCACGCTAGTTTCGTCTCACTTGCGAGGTGGTCCTCTTTCTTATTAATTTCCTTTTATATTTAACGTAAAATCAATGTGTTTCTTTATAAATACCCCATGTTGACCAAACCGCATGAGTTGTCTGGTCCTTCGAGCCGGATAAAGAACGAGCTGCTGGCTAACCAGAAAAAAAATAGCCCCTCAAGGTCGAAGAATAGAAAGAAAGTTATAGTTGGAAATATCATACAGTCCACAATATTGTCTGCATGACTCTTAAAACTCCCTAAGGTTAAAGGAAAAGTCATAATTCTTACTAACCACATCGTCATAGTGGCAGCAGCGCACAATCTGCTTGTTCTTGTCGTAGTCGGTCCGCGGCGCAACCTTCTTGTCCGATATCGTCACCGACCGCAGGGTGTTACTGTTATGAAAAAAAAAACAAATTAATATTTCATATTATGTGAAGTTATTTTAACATTGTACTGTACTTATAGTGCCACCAACTTATCTGTTCAGTAGATAACATTGGAAATACAGCTGCCATTTTGTGAAATGTCATTCGCTCTCAATTTTTGAAGTGCGAGTGAATACAGATACAGCCCAGTTACAGTGGCTTCCCTACAGTTTTGGTAAACATACTTAAATAGCAACAGTAAACGCGACACTACTGTCCCCGGCTACTGAACAGATAAGTTGGTGGCACTTTAACATTAAAATGTACAGTAGAACAACAACAGCTGGTAAAGATGTTTACTGCGTTTTATTTTCAAGAAGACTAAAGTGAAGGGTGGTGGAACTGACAAAGCAACATTTTGTTCATTTATTATAGAAAAGAATAAAAAGTATGCAAGAAAGAAGTCGCACGATATCGGAAAGCAAGTGGAACTTTGTACAATGTACAACCCACAAAGTGCGACAACAATGCACGGACAAAAATTGTACAACATTTACTGTCAATAACTAGTTTCCTATTTCATAATATGTTTTTAATCGCCTGTTGCATTGCTGTCACATAATCACCCTGCCGATATCGTATCGTGTGGTGTAAAACTCACCCGTCAGCGCCGTAGGAGCCCGCCAGCGCGCATCTCTGTCCATCGGCGTCCCGAAACGCGTCCACAACGTAGCAGTCGTCCACGCGGCTACGCTGTGAGAGAAGATACAATAGCGGCATTACTTTTAATAAAATTAAAATTACTATAGTATTGTCCAATTTTGAAATCTTTATTTTAAAGCCAGCGCGAGGCACATTCCGTTCATAATCCTAGTGAAACCCGACGAATTTGACAGATATTGAAACCTGTCCGTTTCTTTGCAGTCAAACTATTGGTAGTTATGTCTATTGTGGTAAATGTATGGTCACATTTCCATGCGCCACTATCTCGATCTTTTTGATGAGTGGCTCTCTTTTGTGCGCATTACCAGAAGTCTGCCACTCACAATAAAACTATGCAATAAACTGTCGTCAGCTTTATTTCTGACCTATTACGAACTGCTAGCAAAACTGCTAGTAGGCAAACCCTCCTCTTATCGGTACTCATAGAACTCGCGTTGTTGCAGGTGTTTGTAGGCGACAGTAACCATTTCCCACAGGGCAATCCTTAAAAAAACAAATTACCTTAATACTCCGTCCGATCTTGTCCCTGGTGTAACTGCGGATCATGTCCCCCGTCTCTACATTCCACAACTGGAGGTCGCTGGACTGTGTGACACACGACACCGTGCTGTCGTCCAGCCATGTCAGACACTCCACTGCAACCTAACATGGAGATATTAGAAACTGTAACTAGCTTAATTCATGAATCCCCAAGCGGTCGCATACAACCGCAATAATAATAGATAAATTGTTTTTCTCACGATCAACGGGTTAAGTTTGACCATTGGCCAACAAAAAACGGAGATACAGTTTGCAGAGGTTTTTCATTTATAGAATTTATTTAATTAAATTCTCTTTCTCTGCAACAGCAGTATAGAAAGCACAGTCTTAAAACCTTTTCATCTCTATCAGCAAGCTTCGTGAGAGAGCAAACCACAAAGTTTTGTCAATTTTTTTTTAATTATTCAATTTATTTTATTTGCTGCAAAATATCAAGATCAGCATTTAAGGTAAACCTTTTTTACTTTCTTTAATTATGTTTTATAAGTCTTCTATAATGTATGACTCATAAAAGTAATAATAAATTGGTCCCAGAAGTAAAATTTTTATATGGTACAAAAAATCAACCTACCTCACAGTTCATAGAGTATATGAGTGCATCATCCTCATTTGGCTCCATGATGTTGTAGATGTTGATGAGGCCGTCAGACGAACCCGAGATGAGTGTCTCTTGTTTGTTCTTGTGGAATTTCACCTGGAAGTTTAGTTGAGTTTGGGATAAATATCTTGGACTAATGTGATAATGTTTTTGTTCAGAGAAATTGAATAATTTAAGTTACATGCAAAAAAATCTAGATAGACTTATGAGCACTTTACATAGTATAACATCCCTCTTACACTTTGATATAAAAGGTATGGAAGGGTAAACTCAAATGTACCAGTACATATTAAGGGCAATTCATTTATTACTCGAAATTTTGAGTTTCTACTTTCTTTAACAAAACAATACCTGTGTAACATCATCTGTATGTGAGTTCCAGTACCCGCCCAGTGGCTCGGGTTTCCTCTGGTCCCAGAATACAAGGTATGCGTCATCCTGCTGCAGTTGGCTGCCGGCACATAGAACCCGAGCTGTGCATGATACATCCATACTCTCATACTCACGGGGCACTTCTGTCTCATCTAAAATGTAAATTATGTTGTTATTTACTAGATTAATTACTGATATAGTTGTTGTCGAAGCATGACTTAAATACACTATTTTACATGTGAGATATTTTTTTTATTAAAAAAAAATCTAAATCTCAAAAATCAATATAGATATAGAGATACACTAGGGCCTCGGTAATCCGGACTCCTGCTTGTTTGGTGATCCTTGTAATCCGGCTGGCCAATGGGATTCGCGGGAAAGGAAGGTTAAACATATTGTATTTTATTAACTTTAAATAGGTATTGCATACTATAATCCAGATGCCTTGATAATCCAAAAAAGGATTAATGAGGCCCTACTGTAATAATATAATATACACTGTAGAAAGTACAAAGTGTACAGTACACAACACTTTAGCATAGTTATTACATATATGCAGATCATTGATAGGTTTTTTCAATATAGCACACAAGGACAAAACATTGCGTAAGATAAGTTGTTTAACATGTTCATAAGTAAAGGGGTATAAATTGTACATACTTTTATACTCTTGTACACACTGCCCACTGGTCCGGGTGTCCCACAACTTAAGCAAATCATGTCCAGCCGAATACAACAAGTAATCTTCTTTAGGACTGAACACTACTTCTGTTACACTTTTCTGATGTCCGCTGAGTCTGCATACTTTACTTAATGATGTATTTGTTAATTTGTATACCTCTATCGTATTGTCTTGTAATGTTACAGCTATGTTTAAGGACCTGCAAAGTTAATAACAATATGATGATGAATTGAGGTTATAAATTCATAATTATACTGTTTTGTTAATTGTACATTAAAAAATTGAAGATGTATAACTATTATAGTTTGTACTCACTTCGTTACATCTAATTTATTAATATAAGATTTCTTCAGGGATACTGCAGTCTCCGTAAGTAAGTTGTACTTTTTGTTAAACAATTTCTCTAAATCTGCACTTTCTACAGTGTCTTTGTCAATTGCAGCGTCCTCTATTATATCCGTCATTTTTATAATTAAAATTATATCTTAAAAATTTTAAATTTATTTATAATTTTCATACATTTCGACCATAATTTCGACTAAACATAAAATACGCAAAACAACAACATAACCACATGTGATTTGACAGTTGACTTTGACATTTCAAATGACATCTACTTTTTTTATTTTCCTTCTTGAAAAGACAAACACCGTAGTGGACGTAGCAGGTAAAACAAAGAAGATTATGTATAATAGGAAAAATATATTATTATATTGAAGACTTCAATTTGAAGTGCATATTATTATACGTCTTAATACATTTTTACGTATCAGTTACGGTGTCAGATGGCTTATATTTTTATTTTTCTGGCGCCTTTCTGTCGCGGTCCGACACGTTCGATGTCTCCAGCTGCGAGCCGAGTGATGATAGTGCGAAGAGGCAGCGGGTTGATGCTGCTTAAGTCGGAAGTTTGGTCCGAGAACGCCCATCGGATGTATCTTTCCATACGAATGTGATCTACGGAAACGGATTTTATTCAATTATTGCCTAGTTTCTGAAGATTAAAGGCCGGCAACGCACGTGCAGCTTTTCTAATGTTGCGAGTGTCCATGGGCGACGGTAGTTGCTTTCCATCTGGTGACCCGTTTGCTCGTTTGCCCCCTTATTTCGTTTTAAAAAAAGTTTTTAACAGGAGTTTATGTACTCAATTGGTTTAACGCTGTAACAACAGTAAAGGCCTCGCATAACTTTGAGTTGCTCGGCGAAGCCGCGAGGTAATAGGATGGTTCATAATAACGTGACCTGAAAGTCACATTATAGTAAAATCCTATCCTACAACATAATATAGCCATCTCACTCGCACCTATAGCGGGGTCGATGATAGCGAAGGCCCGCTTCAGGGCGTCGACAGAGACAGCACGATGTTCGGGGTGCGGGCGGCGCGGGGCGAGCTCGGCCAGCAGCTCGCGGAGGTACTTGTCCTGCGCCTGCTGACGCTGCCGGTACAGCTCGCGTGCCAGCTCCGTGCGGTCGAAGCCTTCTTCGCTCTGAGTGATAATAATTATTACGAATAAAGTTAAACCAATGAGGGTGTTTGATATGTGTCATTCCTTTCAAATCAATCTAAATAGGATGACTATGACGTTGACACTTTTTAATTTCTTCACTTTTTTGACAGACTATATTATGTCAGGATATAGCTGTCATATTTTACGATAATATGCCTATTTGACACGACCCTAAGGTTACATAGCGGCACAGTGGCAAATAGAAATTAGAATAATATCAGCATTTTTTTCAACTTTTCAACAAGATTTTCAAGTTACCTCATAAAACAGCTTGTCCAGATGTATCTCTGTATGGTTGAGCTTCAGTTTGAGCTGTCTCTTGACCACGTCCGTCAGGTTCTTGATGTCCACCTCGCTCTTCAGCGGGAACAGCGCGCGGGCCGCCTTCTCAAACTCTTCCAGGCTGATAGTCTGTAGTAGTTTATAGACAAAAACCATAGGAATACAGAAAGTCTCGTTATGCCTTATTCATATTATAAGAAACAAAGAAAACATGGCCACGTTCGTTACAATAACTTTTGCGAATGCGCCGCAAAACCTATTGCGCATGTCAAAATCATGTCATGTCACGTCAACGCATGTTGTTACAGGCAGGGGAGCGGAAGAGCAGGCGAGTGTTCGCACATATGCCAAATCTGGGGTCTTCGGCAGAGTATATTATTATGACGCTGCTGGTATCTGTGTGTGAGATTGGGGGGGACTAGTATATGCACCTCACCTCCTGCCCTCGGAGCCCGCAGGCGTCCCGCAGCCCGTCCCACTGGCGGCGCAGCGCCCAGTACACGCGCTCGTCGAGGGCGGCGGTGAGCTCACGCCCCACCACAGCCGCGCCCACTGAGGGGGGGGACTAGTATATGCACCTCACCTCCTGCCCCCGGAGCCCGCAGGCGTTCCGCAGCCCGTCCCACTGGCGGCGCAGCGCCCAGTACACGCGCTCGTCGAGGGCG
>DWTA01000179.1:0-12887 GCA_018236805.1 Plebejus anna | reverse complement strand
TATTTTAATAATTATCCTTGGTGCGAAAAACAAATATAAAAAGAGAGAAAAAAAAAGGATATGGGCGAATAGCCCATAGACGGCCCCGAATTACATAAAAAAAAAATAAAAAAATACAGAAATTATCTAACGCGACTGAAATTCTGCAACGCATTGCAAAACAACACTCGTTGCCAAAATAAGTTAACCATTCCATTTTAACAATTTTTTACTAATTTTAAATTCTCAAGCAAATATTATGTTATTTTGATCAGTGATAATAATTGATAATTATAATCAAACACTCCATTAAAGGTTTTATCTCAGTCATGGTTTTTATGGCAACTACGTAAACTTTCTTGTCTTGATTAAACGAACTCGGTACTAACATGAAGAAATTCTTGTAGGCAACAAGATGGATTTGGAGTACGATCAAAAATTCGAGGAGATGAAGAAGTACATACCGTTCTTGGAGAACATGATCAAACGCCTAGAGAGTTCCGAACAACCCACGAAGCCGCGACAGGCCCAGCTCGATAAGATCAGAGCTTTGCGAGATCTGCTGTTGGATAAGAGGAAACGGTGAGTGATACAGCTACAGGTTGCCCCAGCACAGAAAATATAGCCTGGTAGTAACTCGTTGGATCATTTTTAATTTTAACCGACTTCCAAAATCCTACGATTATATTATGTTCGGATATAGATATTTAATTTATTGACAATTTGTGGTTTGTTTCTTTTCAGGATGAAAATGGAAAATTTACTCAAATGCGAACAAGTTTTGAAAAATCTACACGCAAAAGTCGAACAGGTGCGTATTAATGAAAGTTATTAGAATGGAAACTAATATTATATTTTAAAATAGTGCAAATAGGTAATCGATAATATAATCAGTCATCATTCATTTTATTTTGATACATTATGAAATCTAAAACGAATAGTAGAAAGTGATTGATTGAATTCAGACGGAATTTAGTTACACATTTTCCAAACTGACTTACATCTAACGAAGCTAGAAATTAGATTTTTTTAAATAAATAAAAAATGTAATGTTAATTAATTACAATTAATTCAGTAAATTAAATATATTTCCTGAATTAATTGTAATTAATTATTTTATTATAATTTTTAGCGAAATTTGCATCAGCCCATCGATGCAGAGAAGACTTCCACTGAAAAAGATAAGACTGACTTAAATACTGTAAGAAACAAATTAAAATCGATCGCCAAGGCAACGTTAAATGTTCAAGAAACTTCTGAAACTCTGCCGGAGATCGCAAGAGCTAGTAAGACTGAAGAAATATGCGTGCAAGGTAGTAAAGAACCCGCTCTGTTCCAAAGGCGACCAAACAAAGGAAGTAATTCTGTAAATACAAGTTCTGTGTCGTCTGCACACGAAACTGAAGTGACTCCATCTAAAAAAAATTACACTCGAGTTTTACAGTCCCCAGAAGCTGATGATACACGTTGGCGATCGAGTGCTGAAAAATCGGATAAACAACTGTTTAGTAGAAGATCTCCCCATCGTCGAAAGGAATCACTTAGCAGAAAAGAACGAAAAAAACTGAAACAAAAGGAAAAGCACGCGGGAACAGACAAAATAAATATTACTCTCCAAGTTCCTGAAGACAGTTTGTCATCCTTGAATACAGATGATATTTTATCGAGAATAATTAATTGCAGTGACGGTGACGTTGATATCAATAAATTACGAGAATTGAGAACACAAATCCTTGGGGAATTAAAAAAAACCGGATCGAAAGATGATATAAGTGATTTGATTCTCAAATCTTATAAAAAGAAGGATAAAAGAAAGAAAAACGATGAGATGGAAGATGGTGAATTATCGGATAGTGAAAGTGAAACAATTAAAAATGTTTATAGTAGTATAGTAGTATTGGATAAAGACAAAAAGGCTAAAAAATCTGCTAACGAGTCTACAGATGTTGAAGCTCCTCGTATTCAAATTTGTCTGGTTTTTAATAATAAGGATCAGGTCACTCCAAAAGTTTCTTCAGAAAACAAAGTTGACTTCACAGACTTTGAAAATTATCATGATGGTAAATTCCTTAAACCCTCATCAAAAGGTGAGGTTGAGAAAACCCCAGAAAAAAAGCAAACAAATGAAAGTGAAAATAAAGTTGATAACAGTTTAAAAAAAGAGGCCACAAAAAAACATCAACCGGAGGATGCCAGCACGGAAACAGCATCTATCGTTGAGAAGAATATAGAAATTAAAAAATCTAAAGATCTTCCTTTAATCTCATCCTACATTGAAAAGGAAACGCTGCAAGATGTTCCTAAAATTGACCCATTAACAAAACCCGAGGAGAACAAACAAACAACAAATTTAGTTGAAGAGACTACGTCAAAGTTAATCGAATCTTCACCAACAATAGAAAAAGAAGAGACAAAAACTTATGATCGAGATAAAATTAATGAAGAAAATATTGACATTCCTCTCTTAAATATAGCAGAAACAGCTAAGAAGGAAGTAGTATCAGAAATTGATATTTTACAAGCTTTAAAACAAGAAATACTCAGCGAAACCTCTACAGCCTTACACACAAACGAAGATACTCCAGCATTGCATCAGCCAAAAATTACGAAAGTCCAGAATGCTTCTGAAATAGGTTCAAAGAAAAGAATATCAATTGAAAATTATAAAGCCAAAGCAATAAACTCTATCGAAAATAAAGAAATACCTAAGTTATCTCTAGACACAGATAGTGATTTAATAAAAAAGCAGAGCTTGAAACTGACTGAGAAGGAATGTGAACGCTTTAATTTCCTATCAAAAATTGCGCTGCATGATAGTTCAGACGACGAGGATCCGTCAGTTTTGTCGTTGGATGAAATATATACTGACTTAGCGCCAAAATCCCCCGATCATGAAGATTTTGCTGACACTGGAATAAAATCGCCTATCATAATACCAAACGATCCTGTTAATAAGATTGTTACTATAACAGATTGCGATGTAGACATGAGAGCACTGACCTCGGTGGTATCTAACTCTAAAATTGATGATACAGTTGCTAGTAGTTCAAACGCTGGAATTCCCGATGTTTTGGAACATTCTAAAATCGGGAAAGATTTTTATGTTGAAAGTAACATTGAAAAAAAGACTCCCTTGGTGGATCCCCGAATTAAAAGAGATTCCAATTTAAAACTAGACAAACCTGAATCGACAGTAAATTTAGAAAGTACACCACGGCCAATAGCCGCCTTCAGCAATTTAAGTTCATCTCAGATCAATTTAACTAATAATCAAGCATCTGGTTTACCACCTTTTATACCTCCCAATGTAACAGGTTCTTTATTACCAAATATTGCTCCGGTACCGGCTCCAGTTCCTTTTCCGAATATGTCACCAGCGCAAAATGTAACATCGAATTTGTCAAATAACGGTAATTTAGGGACACCTCTTGTGCCGCCCTTACTTCCTCCTGTCTTAAATAACTTAATAGGAAGTATGACACAAATTATGACACCTAACGCTAGAACTTATGAAATGACGCCTTCAAGATCAACGGATTGTGATGATTTTAATACAAGCAAACATGTTTACGCGCCTACATTTTCCAACTATGATGCACATGAAGATGAAAACGCAAGTGAGAGACAAAGACATGAATGGAATAAAAGAGAAAACCGTGTGCCTGTTTGGGAACATGAAATTAAGTCTGACAATCGTTTTCCTGTTTGGGAAGAATCTAACTCTAGAAATAACAACAAAAGTTATCGAGGGAAACATGATACATATAGAAAAGGGTTTGATGATAACAAGTATAGGTATGAAAATCGTGAGTCTTTTAATAGACTCGAATGTCCTCGTACACCTGTACATTCGTTTGGTCGTCTCGATTGTCCACCGACCCCCACTCCTTCGTTTGGACGATCGGATATGCCAACTACTCCAGTTCATTCATTTGGTAGATCAGATTACATGCAAAGGCCTTCAAACAATAACCACGACCCACGAAGATCGAGAGTTCAAGAGTACAATAACAGCTATAGAGATGACGAAAGGCAAAGTAGATATTATGAAGAACGCAATTACGGTTCGCATTCATATAGATCGAATAATTTAAACAATCACTCACGAAACAATTATGACCCTTCAAGACAATATGGCCGAGAAACAAGCGTCGGTAGATATGACAGATATGAGGGAAACAAAAGATCGTATTACCGTGAAACAAGTGTTGGAAACTCATTTGAAAATGATTATGAAGATAATTATTATTCTAATCGACGTAGTCTCCACGCAAGAGACGATTATTACAATCATAGTAAAACTAATCGCGATTATCATCAACGCGGATATCGGGATTATAAGACCAAGGAACCATCGAAGTCAGCAAAAACATTTGAATATGATAACACAAAAAATAGTGAAGTAACAGTTCGTTCAAAAACTGGTAAAGATTATACAATTGACACTAACATCAGCAAAACATTTCAAATTAATTTAAGCGATAAAGACGACACTTTTGATTCAAGACGTCGAAGAGCAGCTAGTGTTGGTCGCACATTAGTTCGCGATAGCGTTGACACAAAATTAGAGAGATTTCAAGAAAAAAATGTCACTAATAGTGAACGAAATAAGGAAAGATTTCGCCGTGCTGCAAGTGTAGGAAGAGAGGTTACAAAAGCCTTAGAAGATTTTAATATTATAAAGGAAGATTTGAAGTCTTTTAAATTAAGGTCTGACATAAAATTAAAGAAGGAGAACATTTGCAAATCGGATAATATGATGGTATCTCCTAAACCTATTAGTAAAACCGACTTTTCTGATTCAAGTAAAAAGAAAATGGATGACCCACCGAAGAAAAGCCCTTCTTCGAATCGTTATTCGCCAAAAAAGAACTTTCGCGATCCCAGAATAAGACACGACAATGCTGGTAAATTAAAATGTGATGAAAAAAAAGGGTTAAAACAGCAGAAAAACCATGGGATAGTGTATTCAAATGATAATATATCTAAAGGGACCATACTTGGTACGGGATATGGAGTTAAAAATTACAAAATACCAAAAATAAAACGTCAATCTATAGAAACGGAAATACCGGAGACTAGAACTGACACTACAAATAAAAATGAAAGTAGCGACATAAAATCTTTAAAAGGTTTAAATGATTTAGATGAAAACATAAATTCAAAACATACTACGGCTAATATAGAAACTACAGAAATAACATCACTCCCTGAGAATTACAAAGAAATATGTGTTGAATCTAAGACTAAAAACGCCATTCCCATTAAAGTTGAGGAAACTAATATTGACCCTAAAATAAAAAATGAAATTCCGGAAAAAGACAATGACTTGCTTTTGAAGACAACAACTTATAATAAAAATATGAAAATTAAGGATGATTTTGGCAAGTCTTCTGAAGATGTCATAGAAAAAAGGATTACAAGATCATCAAGGAAAAAATTAGTTGATGAAGATACTACTTTACCGGAGACATCTTTTTTGAGAAAAGCACGAAAAATTGGCAAAATTTACTATTCTGAATCTGATTCTGACGAAGGCAGTCCTTGTAAACATGAAAATAAAAAAAATAGAAATTCAGTAGTAAATAATGTTATATCAAATAGTATTGGAACATTAGAAGATATTGATGAACGCAAAAAAAATGAAAATTGTGTTAAAGATATTACTGAAAAAGAGAGTACAAAAACAACCAATGAAATAATTATGGAGACACCAAAAAATGATTTCGAGTGTATTGTTGATAGTCTTGAAACATTTGAAGAAACCTTAGTGTCAGATCCTGTTATAGATAATATAAATGCATTAATAGCTGACTTAGATCATGACCTTGATTCTGCTAAAGACATAAAAATTCAAAATTCAGGCAAGTTACATGAAAAGAGCGAAAACGACAAAGTATATTCTAATCATAAACAAGATGGAGAATTAAAAACAAATAAGCCTGTAGAATCGGGTGAAATAATGTGTGATGTGGTAATTGCATCTGAAAGTGATTCATTATTAAAAGAAAACATTCCTAAACAATCAAATGTAAATGAGGAAAATAAGCTTGAACAGACACATAATGTGAAAATTGACATAATAGATAAACAAGATGGGTCCTCAACAAGAAAAGAAACTGTTGCTAGTTCAGACAATTCTAAAAATACAAATTCAGAACCTGTTGTGTCAACTACTGGAAAAATTGATAACGAAGAAGGAAGTGTAAATTATGTTAATGAAAGTACAACTAAGGCTAAACAAAGTATATTATGTGGTGATGACGCAAGTAATTCAGAACACATGCCGGATAGTACAGGTGTCTCTGAAAATGTAATAAATTCTTCAACAGAAGTTTCCACTAATTTTGCGACAGACACTGGAGATCTTCTGAAACCAGATAATCAAAATGAAATGTCATTAGAACAGAAATTACTTCTACTTTTGCAAGATAAAATAAAGATGAAAGAATTGATTTCAAAATTATCTAATGATACTAGTGAAAATGATAAAATTAAAAAAAAACTTGAAAAACTTAGTGAAATAGTATCCGATGATGAAGACAACCGATATGAAGAAAACATAGATGAAAGTAATAGTCATAAATTAAAAGAAAGTGAGATAGAAAAAGAAAATAAAGCTCATTACAGTTTTGATTTAGACAAGGAAACTGATGAAACAGGTTTAAATAATCATGCTTTAAAGTTAAGTAATAATTTGAAAGTTCATCAAGCTACTGATAGTGAATGCAGTAACAATGAGTTACACGATCCAACTACTGAAAAGGAAAGGGTGGATAAAACCTTATCTATGAGTAATAAGCAACCACAAGAAAATAAACGTGAGAGTGAATCTTTAGAATTGGAAAATCCTGATAATATAAAAATTCAACAAACTGAAATCAACGTTAGTCACCAGGATGAAAATAGTATTGAGAATAAAGAAAAACGAATAATTGAAGTAAAATTATCAGAAAATAAATTACCAGCAGAAACATTGAGTAATTTAGATGATGACAAAGAAAAGAATGAATCTGAAATTAATGTTTGTCCCCTAAATGAAAATAATATTTTAGCTAAGGAAAAACCAAAGGGAAGAAGAAGCAAAAGGGCTGGTAAATTTAGTAAAAACGTTGGACCAATTAAAAAGGCCGTAAACGCTAAGAAAGAACCACCAAAAGTGAAAAAGCAGTCTCGAGAGCTACAACGTTTGCAGGATGATTTGAGGGAAGTATACATGAAAGAAGATATCCTTGCCTCTACAGGCATAAGGATGTGTCGTTTGGCTAAACTGGTGAATGATAAACATACAAATGAGTTAAATGCATCTGAAATTGAGTCGGTTGAAGAAGATAAAAATTGTGATGTCGTTGAAGGTAATAAAATTGAAGAGAAGGATATGCTTCCTAACTTTGTTAGAAAAAGTGATTCAGAAAATAAAAATGATAAAAAACCCTTAATGAAAAGACCTGGCCCCAAATCGAAAACGAAACCGAACGTATCAGAAGAAAAAAATGATCCTTATGAGTTTGAAACCGATTCAATTAATGAAAGTATCGCCAGTGAAAGTAAGGATGAGAGTAGTTCCGATTCAGAAAGTGAACAAACGTTATCTAATAATTTGAGAGTAGCGGAAAAAGTACTCGTAGACCAAAACAAAAAGATAAAAAGAAAACGCGGTAACAGAGGATGGAAAGCGGGTATAATCAAACCTAAAAATAAAAAGAAAATAGTTACAAAATCTGACAAAATTTTAAAAATTCCAGACTTTAATTCTTTTACTGATAAATCTTATTGTTTCAAGCCAAACACATTAGAATATTCATGTCGTCTATGTGTGTACACTGGGACTGATATTATACCACATTATATGAAGCATCATCCACATTCAGAGGTACCGTTGTCGCGTTTATGTCCAGATTCAGCTGCCGAAGCTATGAAACAATGTGAAGAAGTAAACTTTAAAGCTATAAGTAAAATGCCTTCAAAAAAATACACTTGCCGATTTTGTTTTAAAGAGATAGTAAAGAAAAAATGTATCCTAGAAGAATTTTTTTGGCATGTTGTCAGTACACATACAGGGGAGTATAAACAGCAGTGTCCAGAATGTAAGGATCCTTCGAAGTGTCCGTTTAATAACGATATTCCACCTCCCCCTGAGAATGCCGAGGGTCAGCTGCTAGGCTATATTTGTTCAAAATGCAATTTCACACAAGTCTCTATGGAAAATCTAAAAACGCATGTCATAATCCGCCATAATAATGAGGAAACTCATGTGTACACAATAAACTTGTCAGTAGTTAGTAAGAAGGCTATAAACATTTATTTAAAGAACATAGAAAACCAAAGTTCGGTACTGGCAATCGAAGAACCGCGCAAACTTAGAAGTACTCGTTCAAAACAAAGTCTTGCAGAGTCAAGTGATGAGGATAGTAGTGTTAGCGCTACGGTCACCAATGAGCCAGAAGAAATTACGAATATTCAATCAAAACTTACGTTCGAATCTGACAATTTAACTGAAACGTCTTCTGAAGATAGAGTTAAAATTGAACCAATTCAAGAAGTTGCTAATAAAAATGATTCTTTTGCTGACCATTCTAATGAGTATGAAACTGTTGAACAGTTAAACAAAGAGCCATCAGATATACTACAAAAAACAAAAAATGTACACGATAGTGGTGACTCGTCTTCATCAAATGATATTTTTACATTCCCTCATTTTAAGGTCACAACTAACAATGGCATAAAGGAATATGTTTGTTGTATTAATGGAAATGACTTCCATTACAAGACTTCTCTTCTGATATCAATGAGAAAACATGTACAGATAAAACATCGCGAGAACTGGGATGGCTATTGTTCTATGTGTAAAGTCATCGTCACTCCTCAAGGGAAGCACAATTTTAAAGATTGTCTTAATCATTATCTCGATAAACATATTGATGATTTCCCGACTGCCGATAGCCCTCGAGATGAGGACGAAGTAGAAAAAAATGAAACACAGCATGATCACCCAGAAAGCCAACCAGATGAAAGCAGTCCCAATAAAAGTTATATAAATGTAAGACCCTTAGAACAGCTAATTTCGACTTCAAACGAACCTGAAAACACGGATGAGAGTAGCTCGGGACTCCCAGTAATAGAAAGCGTCGTGAGCCTCAATACGACGGACCAACCCTTGCCCAGTCCAAACTATCCCAAGTCTAACGGCACGGCGCCGATAGTCGAATACAAGTATGAGGAAGCTCAAGCGGACATAATGTCAAAGAAACATCGCGTCGTCCTGGACGCGATGATGAATAATACTCATTTAGTGCAAATATTCAAATGTGCCGGTAAATTTTGTTCGTTTACGACGGACAACGCCGAGGAGGCACTCCTTCATGCGTCTACTCACGTCAGAATCGGAGGAGAGTATGCGCTGTGTTGCGTGTACTGCGACTACGACGCATCCGGAAACGCTATCGACCTGGTGACGCACGTCTTCAAGAAGCACGGATGCTGCCCGTTCGTCTGCGGAATATGTTTCTACCGAGCAGCGGCGAGTCAACTCGTGCAAGCGCATATCAGTCGCGTCCACCCCAACTCGAATACGCAAGTACTTCGAACTTCGGTAGTCACCGGCACTTCCGACGATGATGACAGTTTGCCTCGCAATACTGCAGTCCCGTTTTATCGTTGTTTCGGTAAGTGATATTATATATATATTAAATTTCAGTAATTATAATCTCGTTAATTATTACGATGTTATGATTCCAGCTGACCAAGATTCTGCAAATCCCTGTAAGTTTAGGACTTACACTCCCGGCAAGTTCTGCGAGCATATACAAACGCGTCACCTAAACCAGGAGCATCATTTATGCTTCGTGAGTATATCGTACTTATTGATTTTTAAATGCTAAAGAGAGTAAAGGCATACAATTAATAATACATCGACAAAATCAAAACACAAACAAATTTATTAAGACAAAGATAGTGCTCGGTCTCCTCGATCGTACTCACACAAGTGATCGTAAATTTTTAGATCTGTTACGAGAAGTCTTCATCGGCGACTGAACTGATTCGTCACTTGAAAGTACACGGCCTAAAACTGTATCAGTGCACGCGGTGCGTGTACGGTGCCGACAACGAGCCCGAGCTGCTCGGCCACGCCTCCGCCAAACACCCCTACAAACAACCGACGGCTTATCTCAGGATCATCACTACTAAGGTATGCTGAGTTTTATTTTTCTGGGTCACTCCAGCTGTAGTTAAATATGTTAAAGATAACACCATCGCAAACGTCTTACGACACATCGACACATCGTAATTCGTAAACGTCTAACGGTGAAATTCCAACTTTGCAGGAGGGAAGCGCCGAATTCAAAGTCCTTCCTCTGGCTCATCTCAACAATTCGAAAGTTAATGTCACCGATGTGATCCCGAACGTGACAGCGAAGAACCCCGTCCGTGAGGCCGAGAGGGCGCGGGAGCTGGAGACGCTCATCGGTGAAACTACTTCGATGATAGAGTCCATTTCCACTTCAGTGGAGACCGGAGTTGCGTCCACCCCCACCACTCCAGAAACATCTCTCCCACCATTAGTCGCAACAAGTGCGACTCCTTCAGCTCTGCTGGCGACTCTCACTAGTTTGTCCCTGCCGCCCGCGGTCACCCCGCCGCTGAGCCGGGCGTATTCACCTTCCGCGCGGAAACTCACCCCGAGCGAAGTCCCCGCCTCCACGGACCGGGCTACCGTTACGCCCGTCGCGAGAGTGGAATCCGACATTTCATCCGACATTCCCATTGTACCGATCGAAACCCCGAATCTTATACAGCCTAAAATCGAGCCACCGTGTGATTTACCTGAAATGGACGGTTCGGACAGACTCGAGGTCGTTCCAAGCTTACAGACTATCGACAAGAATTTTACTCACGATGTTGGCGTGCCGGATGCACCCACGACGACCACGGCGGTGAGCGATTCGGACGAGACGAACAATATCAACGTCGATCACGTCGTTTACTGTCTCGATAGCGACGAGGAAAATTCTAGGGACAACGTGATAGATCTGTCCGATGAAACGCCGCCTTCGCCGGCAGCCGGTGGTTCCGTAAGAAAGAATTTAGTGGAGCACGCGAAACTATTCAAGTGCGGCAAATGCATGATGGTGACGAAATCGGGGAAAGGTCTCAAGCTGCACTACCGATTCTGCTTCGGCGGGGAGCCGGCGACCGTGCCGTGCGCGTACTGCGACTTGGTCCTGACGAAGAATATGATCGTCGCACATTTGAACAATTGTCACCTTAAAAAAGATGTGGGAAATTTCGGGTACGTCTGTCCCGTGTGCTCCATCGAGCTAAAATCTATTCTGGCCGCTCAGGACCACTTTAGAATATTGCATCTCGACACCCACAACAAAAAGGTGTTTTGGAAACTACAGGAGCTGGGAAGGCACACCGAATCGTTGTCGCGGGCGCAGCCTATCGTCAAAGTGGACCAACTCGTTCAAGAGGTGAGATCGAAACGAAAGCGCTCGGCGGGCAGCAGGGATAAGCCCGGGGAGCCCCCCGAAAAAGTCAGGAAGTTCGGGCCGCGGGACATCGACAAGCTGCCCATCAACCCTATCCTAGACGGCCTCGTGTACTGCTCCATGTGCGAGTTCAATACCAAGGTGAGGCTGAACATGGTGCGGCATCTGCTGCTACACGCGCAGCAGCAGCCCGTAGCTGAGACGGCGCCCGTCAACCCCGTGCCGCACCTCGAGACCAACGAGATGCACTTCGACAAGATGCTTAACCTCGCCTCCAGCTCCCGCGCCCCCGACAAGCCGCCCCGTGCCGACCCGGCCCCGCGGCCGATGGGCCGCATCCCTCCCGAGACGGCAGGCCGCTACCCCAAGCACGTGCCGGACCGCCAGCGTCTTACCTGCGGCGCGAAGGATTGCTCGTACATATCGGTCGACGAGACGATGCTGAAGTATCACTGGGAGACCCTGCACTCCGGCACCACGGACTACCACTGCGTCCACTGCCCGCCAACCCAGCACCTCAACGGCCAGATAACGGCGGGCAGGATATGCAACCACCTGAAGATGCATGACGTGAGCCTGTACGCGTGCTCCCTCTGCTCGTACTACCACTACAGGATACCCATAGTGGAGAAACACCTGAGCGACGTCCACAAGCGGGGTGAGGTGCTGATAGTGAGGGACGAGAGCACCGCGCCGGTGGCGCCCGCGCCGGCCTCCGCGTCGTCGGCCGCGCCCACCATGGACCTAAAGCCGTGGCAGTGCGGCCTCTGCCAGTTCAAGAGCTTGCTGCGCCCCGAGGTCGTCGAACACTGCGCCAAGGCCCACAATTCCAAGATGCAGTACAAGTGCGGCTACTGCGCTTTTCGAACTTCCAACATGGAGAACATCCCGAAACACCAGTCAACGTCCCACTCGAGCAAGCCGGAGGAAATATTCTATTACTACTATCGCGAGGGGTCCGTTCCGGACGAGCCTGACGGGAGCCCTCGCTGGATGAAGCAGAAGCAGAGAATGGATTCCGCGGGTCCGGTGAAATCGGAGGCGACAGATCCCGGCCCCGCCGCGCCGGCTCAGGCCGTGCTGCCCGCCATCGTGCAGAAGGTTGACCTGAATCTGGTCAAACAGGAGGCGGCCGACGGTGACGAGGAGGCGGATCTCTGCCGAGAATTCGGGCAGTTCTGCGAGCCCAATGGATTGAAATTCAAGTGCCCCCTGTGTCAGAGTGTCACAGAAGACACGGAGGAGGCGATGCAGTCACACCTTTACGAGGAATTAAAGCATAGAAAGTGAGTATAGCAGTTATTCTTTATAAATTTGTTGTTGACTGCCTTCGATCAAATATTCTGTAGATGCACAATTGCGTCTAAAAAGTGGCACCGGCAAATAGATGCCAAAATCAAAAATATGCACGATTTC
>DWTA01000178.1:0-12891 GCA_018236805.1 Plebejus anna | reverse complement strand
CAATTCAATGTTAGCTGTGATCGATCGAATGGGTTTGACGTTAGGCGACCAAAATACTTAGGTCCACCATCTGCCTAGGAATCAACTTCTCTGATAGTACATTGTTGAGCGTCAAGACTATTTTAGGTCTTCTCGACTGCTTTCATCTTTTGGGACTATATTTTCTATGTAGCATCAAATGTTGATACTACTGAGAATACTACACCAGCAAGTGATCTACGAGTGCTTAGTAAATCGATGGTTTACTTTTTATGCACAGTTTTCCAATTCCATAAGTAATTCGTCAAACTTGAAAATTATAATCTCTTGGATATGGGTGTCCATGTGTCCACTGTCCAATCTATGCATGATAGGTATATTAGGAGGATCAGAAGGAAGTGTCAGTGTTTTTGTCACACAGCTGCTGACAACTCTGACAAGTTCCCACGTTGGTACCATAACCGCCATAACCTTGGCAGGTGTCACTCAGTTTTTACACGTAGACGATGTGCGTGCGCGATACCGATTATGTACATATATCTGGTGTCTTTTAAGCCTTATTACAACGTAATAAGGCTGTAGCCCTTGTTGGTAGATATAAACATATATATCACGGTCATAGTTTACGATGTTAAGGTGGAGCAGGTTAAGGATTAGTCTACCGCAGTTCAAAGACTTTAACGTGACTCGCCACGTTCTAAACAAAGTCTTAATTTATTGTTAACGTTAATGTTTCATAGCTTAAACTTCACCAGGGTTATAAACAAACTAAAGCTTTCTTAGACAATGAAATGTTCATTTTAAACACAACAAAGAATAGAAAATAACAATAATTTTCTAATAGGCAAAGCGTTCAGCCATAACTCATGAGTTGAAAGACCTAAAGGAATTAAAAATATCGAATAATAATAAACAATGTATGTTTATATGTTATACTGAACTTCTTTTGCATGAATATTTTTTACGATATACATGTGCTCATATTATATTATATTCAAGTTAAGTAATAATACATAAGAACTATCAAGATAAGTCATAGTCTTAACTGACATCATACGTGCTATATTTGAACAGGTAATTACGGCAAAAAATACTATATAATATTTTATACACATATTAGTTTTTGTTTAGCATTTGTTGTTTTGTATGTTGTGTATGTTGTGTTTGTTGTTTTGTTTTGCATTCTAGGATCGCTAGAGATCTAACTCAATGTCATACAAATTCGGTAGAGTTCGAGTTTAAAGGCTATTAAAATTTATCTCTTTGTGATAAAAAAATTTGGCAATTAAAATAAAAATTAAATTAAATTTTTATTAATTAGCAATTATTTAAATTTGTATGTGGGGTATTTCCTGCGATGACAAATACCCGGGTATGTAGTTAGTGACGCAGCTACTGTACAAAAGAAAATCCAACATTTCAGAGCGGAGGATTTACTTTTGTCCTTATTTTTATATGAGTAATGACTAGCGTACTATAGCGTTAGCGTTAGCGTTTTGCCACTTGTCTAGGGGGGCTGAACGGAAGTCCTGGGTTGGTAGCAACAATTATTATTCTTCAGAAATTCCTTGTGTAACTCAGGAAATCTAATCATTTTTAATGCAAATTTTTACATACATTTTATAATAGAAGAGCCTTCTACACCAGTTTCGGTGTTGGTGGCGACTGTCCCATGATCAGCCTTTCTCAAAGTGGGCGATAACGCCCCCTTGTGGGCGCTGAAGGTCTGAAGGGGCGCGGTGTGGGACCCAGAAAAAAATGGGGGCGTTGTCCCCAGATGAAATAAATCACCCCCCAAGTTTCTACAAACTTGGGGGGTGATTTATTTCATCTGGAATCTGGATGCATTTTAAATTGAAACAATGGGGGCGCTAAAATATAATTGGTTCTTAAAGTGGGCAGTAGACAAAATAAGTTTGGGAACCACTGCATTAGATTGACTGCCAACTACGCAGAAGTCATTTTTCAAAGTGAAGTCATTTTCAAAGTGGGTGTAATGAATCAATTTGCATGGTCAATCCGACGCAACCGGCTAACTTGATAGGAATTCAAGCTGTTCTAACGCGGAAACCGAATCTATAGCCTCAAGTCAAAACCCGAGCCCTAAACCACTAGGCCAGTTTATAATGGAGCATGCAGATACTAGTACTATTTTGGTAATCGAATAAAATATTATATCATAATATAAATAAATAAATACAAAATTCACATATCAATCAAATCTAAGCAGGTACATAGTTCAATGTTACGATGTAAAAACGTTAATTTATTTACATTACGAAATCAGTTTGATTCACATTTAGATCATTTTGTGAATGAGAAAAAAACATAAACATACTTACATTTTGCATTTTCCTCTTAAAATCTTGCTCTACCGAGAAGTAGAGTCGTGAATTTTGACTTTAGAAGTCTATAAAGTCGCATTTTATTATGCAAAAGCTGTTCTTACGGAGAAATTATTGTGATTGATAAAACTTTCCGTCGAAAGAGTCGTTTTTTATAAAGGGGACTCCCCGACGTAAGTCTTAAATATTATTACAGAAGCCTTGTGTCGGACAGCAGCCGTGCGTGCGATCGATATTACGACATTATTAACATATTTAATCACGTCTCAATTCATCGGGTTATGTAAATTTAATAAAAAATTGGGAATTTCGTTTAAAATGTAGATTATTGTTTGACGTCAGAACGCGTCATCTCCGAACTGTGTTGGCACCGTTTACGCGTGTGAATATTTTAGCAAAATTTTTATACTCATTAATATTAATACTATTGTTTGTTGTGGAATATTTGAGATGACGCTCGTTACATTTACAGAGTGACACATAAGGAACGATTATAAAGAAGTTAATTGATTGTTTTGCTGTTTAGTTTCGAGAAAACTTTAACAGGAAAATTGTATCAGTTTGACATATTGTGGTAGTTAGGTTACGACTTACGGGTAATTCTAGCGGTTCAAAGTATTTTTCCTGTTATTTATCGTGATTCATTTCATTTAAAAAGCTTAGCTTATTAGATAAATTTATTCTACTATGTATTTCATATTACTCTAGTCAAGGATATACTTTAAGTACCAGGAAGGGATACTTTTATACTTATCGAAAAATGTATGTTCCCGCGCGATACACGAATTTTGGAGCAACCTGTTTTCATCTGGTATTTTAAAGTTATCACAGATTGACTTCCCAATTCCCATTCCGATGTTTTATTGTCAGCAAAACATTGGTATAGCAAGTAAATCTGTGATACACGCCTATAATAATCACAATGAATAGTAGGTAAAGTTTCCTTAAACGTTGTGTCCTGTGAATACCGAAAGCTATGCGCCATGCGGGCAATTATGATAAACTGACGGGAAAATGATCGCAGCAGACGGTGCAGACCCATAAGGAAACCTCGTAAGACCATTCAAAAACTCATAAGGCGTTAGCGTTAAGGATCTGGTAGAGGTAAAATAAATACGAATTCCTTCGAGCACCATAACCAGTAACCACACGTGCTAAAACCTGTTGACGTTTATCCTCATCAGGTAATATAGACGGTAAACGGTTTGGATGTTAGTGAAATAATTTTAAGATGTTTCCTCAGCGATGGTAGCGAAACAGCGAAGCCATACATAGTTACTTTCTGATAAGTAGAATTTGTTGGAATTAGGGTCGATCGAGTTATGCCGCGTAGATTCAGAAGCTTGGCTCTACATTAGATCTGATGTCTTTTTCACAGGGAAAACCTTTTGTGGTCGTCGAGGTAACATTTTACATGAAATATTTTTGGTGAGATCAACTTTTTTTCAAATTTTTTTTACAGTGTGGTTCCTACCCTTCACAATAATCTGTTTGGTACCAATATCTATTATGCTTTTATGCGGTTTTCTCATTTATTGATAAACCACAATAAATATGCATGTATTATTGTATTATGTAATAACACTTTATTACAATACATTATGTAATATAGTATTAACCTCATAATATAATATTAAAATGCAATAACAATCAATTAACAATTAGCGTTATCTGTGCATTATGTTCCATTGTGAGGGTATCTACGAGGAGATCACAATAATTATTACAGTCTTTATTGTTAGAATTCCGCACCCAAAGTTAAAAAGACTCTAGATATTCTTATTCGCAATCTGTCCGTCTGTCACTAGTCACTACCAAGTACTGCGTTAGCTAGACAGTGGGAAAAATTAGTAAAAAATAAAAATATTAAAAGACCCTAACTAATAAGGACTAACAAAGTCCCCTACAAAAAAATATTCTCGATACTTAAAGCTGTGCACGGAGCTTTGTTTTAGCTCCGTGGTCCTAGTCGATGGTACGGAACCATAGTGCGTGAGTACGACTCGCACTGGGCCGATTTCATTATATATGCTGACGATGAACTGTGCTATTTTACTGCAGCCCGTTATTGTTATTTATAATTAGATCTTCGGATTAAGTTAGGGCTGTGACGTCACAGCGATTAACGGATTAATAAAAAATAGACAAGGCTAGGGCGCATCATGCAACTCATTAAATTGTCTTCACCTTATTTCCGTAAAGAATATTCTTAAACACTTCTTTAGGAGCAGTTGTAATCACTAATCTGCTAGTATTATTGTATCTAGGCTTCATAAAAAATGAAGCCTCCCCTTTATGAGTATATTAATCACATACTATTATGTATGTACAAAATGAAATATATAGAAATGTAGTTGTAATGCCGTAAGTATGTAATACACGTATTAATAAACTTTTATTGATCGATCATTTTTCAATGGGATTTCACAACATTGAGTCAATAAAATGCATCTTATATTAAATATTTACATTTCCTTATTTAAACTGGGTATCTTTAGATACAGACACTGTCATAACCACATTATAATAAATTAGAACGTAACTAGCTTTAAAAAATAATCCGACGTTAATTATGTACCGTGTAGAGATATTATAATTAGAGATTTAAATTTAATTTTTTTTAGATTAGAGATTTAGAGATTTGCTTCCGCTGAAAGTATAGAGAAAGGGGTAGAGAACTATGAAACTTTCAAAATATTTTGTTCCGTGACTTCAGTCTTCAACCCCCAACCCCGGGCTTGAGCCACAAAGCGCTCAACCACTGAGCCACAGAGGTCGTCAAAATATGTACAGTTAATATCGATGATTTTGTTGTTTTGTTCGTGGCGCCATTATTCATTAATGAGTATAAATGATAGGTAACACATGAACATTTAACAATTAATTACAATTAATTACTCTCAACTGCTTCTAATTGGACCTTATGTTTAATTAGAAGGCGTCTGTGGAGAGTAGAGATATATATCACAATGAACTCTACTTATGTTTGACGTACTTACGACAAACTCTAGGGCCATGGGCCTGTTTCAACACTTCCTGATAAGTGCTGGATTGGCTATCTTCAACTTATCTTGACGGATAGAGTATGGAGAATCTGTCAAAAGAGTTGTGGATAGCCTATCCGGCACTTTATCAGAAAGTGGCGAAACAGGCCCTAAATATTTTATATCTTATATCTAGAACCTACTTACTGCCGCATGAAGATTTTAAGATAAGCCCCACGCATTATCTGTGAAACTCTTCATTAAATTGAAGAATTTAATCATCATTAAATGTTTCTGGGTCGCACCGTTACGTTAAGTAGGGAAGTTCTTATATTAGGTTCTTTTCTGTGACTGTTTACTGTAAAATTTTCTATATTAGGTCTGCATTATAAATAGTAATTATTACTCTGAATGATTTAATCAATATTTAAAGCATTTGCCGTAGACTCTACATATTATTTTGTTAACATTATTAAAGGAAGTTCATGTCTCTGAAGCTTTTGCCTTAAGTATCTATCTTTATATTAATAAAAGATACGATATATTTTAGCGGCAATTAACAAAGGGTAACATAAAAATGAATCGTTGTGTAATATTGTGTAAAGTATAATATATATTACTTCAAGTAAAGATCACAGGTTCGATTCCCAAGGCGACATGAATTATTGAATATAATATCAAGGTTGGTGTCACATGTGTTATATTCAAATATAACGTTCCTATATGGCGTTTGTTGACTACAAAGAGCTATTAATGTATTATATAAACTAGGTTCTTTACGTGTGGTCCACACACCAACCTATTTTACCATTACGATCCTATGGTGGCATAAACGAGTAGGTATAATAAAATATTTGCGAGGAATAAATTCCGTGCCAAGACTATAGTATTGACGCACAAACGAACCTCGTGGAATATTATTAATTTTTTTAGCATTCGATTATTTATTTTTGGTAAAATATTATACATAATATATATTAAAATTTGTTTACATTATGTAAACATTACCAAAAATAACGTCAATAAATCCTTTGTAAGTGTCATTTAGGTCAATCGGAAATGTCATAGGAATTTGCCTCCTCTTGCAACGTGATAAGAACCGTGTGGAGCACTCACTTAAAGGGTCTAAACGTTAAAAGATCACCCACTAAATCATAGTATGACATCGCACCTTCACGACTCGTGTAGCAGGTGTTACATGCTGCGGTCGTGTATCACGCGTTTCCCGTAGTCCCACCTTCAGGAACCGTTGGGGTTTTTAGTGGGTAGTCCCGGGTGCGTCTTCCGTCCGCCCCGGGGAGTCCCACATACCTCGGTGACCCTCCCCAGGTCCCAAACGTGCGTAAACGCATTCCCCCAACGCAAAAAAAGGTCATTACAACTTACATACTCCTTAGGGTCAATTTGTCTAGGCTCCAATTTAGAATGGTTCATTTGAAAATGCATCGCATTCTCATCACCTCGTCATTTTGCTAACTGGCTCTTAACGTCGATGTTTGCATATCAAGCCGAGCTGTGATACATTTACCGACTTTCAAAGAAAGCAGCAGGTTCTATGTTTGAAAGTCTTTTTTTTTAAATGGAGCAAGGAGGTTCTATATATTCGGTTTTCCTAACAGTGATATTTGTTTCAGTGGCGTCACGCGACATGGTCGGAGGTTTGCTGTACGGGTTTGGGCGCTCTACTGGGGCTGGTGTGCTCGGGCGGGCTGATCGGCGCCGTGCTGGTCTACGGCGAGCTGTCAGCTCTATTCATCAACCGCAGCGGCGCCGCCCCGCCGCCAGCTAATGGCCATATACTGCCGCTGTTCGGTGGAGGAAAATACGTGTAAGTTGAGACAATTTCAGAGTTTTTTGTTCACATTTAGATCAAAACAATGCATGGAGACATCAATCATTGTCTACGGCCTCTACGGGACGTAAACGCATCGTAGGGTCAAGCACAAAATATCACACATGCAGAGGTATAATTTATAAATAGCCCAAAACGTCGCCAAATAAAAAATTAAGTAAGACAAAATGAGTATATGCGCTAGCTCAAAGGTGGTCCTTTAAGTTATCGCAATAGAATAGAAGACGGCCACAATAACTTGATGGTGATGATGTTATATACATACAAACTTTAAGGAAGCTTACACTAATGTTGCCCTATATTACTGCATGGGTGAGTCCGTTAAGGCGGATATTCATTATGCCATAGTGCCATGCAGTTTCCTCTTGAAATGGATCAAGAAGAGCTTAGCGTTCTCCTATTTGTTATACTCCAATTCTTGTAGCTTCAATCAGAGTTTTCCACATGAATTCCCTCCCTCCAAGAACCGACAGTAAAATCATTTAGGTACATACGTCATGTTCTGACAGTAAAAATTCCTTTCACAGAAATAGCAGCAACATCACATCCCACATGGATGCGCTGGTGGACGACTCGGTGGCGTTTCTAATCGCCAGCATCGTCATCATGGCGCTGCAGATGCTCACGGCCGCTGCTGCTGTCACACTAACCAACTTCTCGGCTGCGAGAATGGTGAGGCACTTCATGATAGTTATTAGTATCTTGAAAGCACAGTTCATACAGTCAGATTCTATTTCTACCATGAGTATTGAGTACCTACACTCGTATGGAATTTTCTTTACGTAGATACTTTTTATGGGATTAAAATACATAGTTTCAATTATTTTCTAGATATCACGCTTAAGATGGCGTTTGCTGAGGTCTGTACTGAGCCAAGAAACTGCTTTCTTCGACACCAACTCCACTATGAACTTTGCATCCAGTCTCACAGAGTAAGAATTTTTTCATGTTTATTTTTTATCTTCTGTTTCTTAGTCTTCAGGTCAATAAAATTGTTTTTTTTTGTGCAGGGACACAGAGAAACTGAAAATGGGCGTAGGAGAGCACGTAGCCATGGTCTCATATTTAGGAGGTTCTGTGATTCTCGCGTCCGTCGTCTCCCTCATTCACGGCTGGCAGCTGACTCTGTCTGGGCTTGCCGTGATACCCTTAGCATTATTAACTGCTACTACAGTAGCTAAGGTAATTAGAAACGTACCTTTCTTCTTCTTAATTTTCTTTTCTTCGTCGTTCTTCATCTCTCTTTGTGTTCTCTGTTGTGTGTGTTATAATTATATACCAATCTAAAGTAAGCCTTAAAATTAAAATCATTATCACTTACAGTACCAAACAAAATGGTCAGGACAAGAAGTGATATCCTACGGTACTGCCGGGCGGATAGTGGAACAGGCGCTGGCGGCCATCCGCACCGTCAGGGCATACGCTGGAGAGGAACAGGAGGTCTCCAGGTTAGAGTGACAAAATATTATAGCATCAAAGTCTAACTAAGTAAACGAAACATAATACTTAAAATCCAAGCATTAACGTTGATCTAATCTGTAATGTTCTATGTCAAAAACAACTTGTTTCCGTACGGATTAGATTTGTATGGTACATAATATCTACTTGAAATAATTTAACATAATAATATCTAATATTTTAGGTACTCAGAAACATTAGTTGACGCGACCCAAGCAGGTCGCCGCCGCTGCGCCTGGACAGGCGCCGGCGCAGGTCTCGGCTGGTTCTTCACGTACTCTCTCAACGCGGTGGTATTGGCTTATGGTGCGGCTCTCTGCGTGAGGGACAAGAATCTACCACCAGACCAAATATCGTACCATCCGGGTGTGATGGTCACTGTAAGTTTATGCCAATGGTATTTTACTTCTTCTTGAAATCAATTAACAATCCCTTATTTATCAATTTTGTAATAGAGATTTTTCAGCCTTTAATATGTCTTTTCAGGTGTTGTTCAGCACATTCACAGCAGCACAGAACATCGCCATGTGCAATCCACATCTGGAGCTGTTCTCAACTGCGAGAGGGGCCGCCAAGTCCCTCTTTAAACTATTGGAGAGGAAATCCAAGATTAGCGCATTGGAAGGCAACGGATTCAAACCAGAGAAATTCAGGGGCGATATTTCGTTCGAGAAATTGTACTTCAACTACCCTTCTCGGCCCGATACTAAGGTATATACTCCTGCTTTAGACTAAGCCGTAACTTCCTAAAGTCAAGTATTCTTGTCAGGTATCACTATAATGGGATCCTTCGATTTTGTAACTTACCAACTTCCTTTTACCCAGGTGCTCCGAGGTCTCTCACTCAAGATCAACGCAGGGGAGACGGTAGCGCTGGTCGGCGGCTCCGGCTGCGGCAAGTCCACGCTACTGCAGCTGCTGCAGCGGGCGTATGAGCCCGAGAGCGGCAGTGTCACCGTTGACGGACATAATCTAAACAGCTTGCATCTCCACCACTTCAGGAGAAGTATTGGTGAGTAGCCTTTTGTTATAGGTATGGGTTTGGATATGGGTGGCGTTATAATAGTATGTAATGTGTGTTACTTAAACAGTTATGCTCCTTGAAATCTTAGTATCAATCATTCGATAAGTAAAATTGTAATTAAAAATGTTAAAAATGAAACATGAAAACCAAAACTTTACTTATTGCAGGTGTGGTAGGGCAAGAACCCGTACTGTTCAGTGGGACTATTCGGGATAATATCTTGATGGGCATGGACAACGCCACGGAACAGGACATGATCGAAGCTGCCAGAACCGCACACGCTCATCAGTTCATTATGAAGCTGGCTAACGTAAGTTTTTTTATAAGTTTTAGAATGCACAAACCTAATTTTCTAGAGGTAGACAAGAATCAAAACTTAATCAGTTTACTCCGATCCAACCTGTAACCTAATAAGAAGCCATCCCTACTTTGATACGACTTTCTTTGAGTTTGAATCCTCAAACGATGACTAAAAATAATACGATTTCAGGGTTACGACACAGAGCTAGGAGAGAAGGGAGCCCAACTGTCCGGTGGTCAAAAACAGAGGGTGGCCATCGCTAGGGCACTGTTGAGGAAGCCAGCTATTCTATTGCTGGATGAACCCACATCAGCACTAGACCCCGCAGCAGAGAGACAAGTACGATCTTACTTTATAATGATCACGTATTGACATACTAAACGTTTCGTTTTTGTGTTGGTCCTTATTCGAATTATTGTCTGTAACGAATTCTACTATTTTATAGGTGCAGGCAGCTCTCGATGCAGCAAGTAAAGGAAGAACGACATTGGTAGTATCTCACAGGTAAGATAAATCCTAATTGCTTCTAGTTTGTTCTTCAGTCTCTTCATTTTGTTACTTCTACCATTTGAACGCTAGTTTTAAACCTAAAATAAACATAACTTCTTTAATTTCAGGCTCTCTACAATAGTAAACGCCTCTCGCATAGTATACATAGAGCAGGGATCCGTGTTGGAGCAAGGAACTCATCTTCAGCTCCTGGAGAAGAAGGGAGCTTATTGGAAGTTGGTTCAAGAGGATCTTACGCACAGGTAGGTTCAAAAAATGCTTGCAACGTGGCGATGAACTAATAATAAAAGGGCAAACCTAAATTGATATTTCTTATTTTTAGAAGTATAGCAGCTGCTGCAGCTGTAGAAGATGAGGACGACGACGTAGTAATAGAACCGGAGAGGGAAAGAAAAGTCAGCAGAGTGAGGAGGACGAGCAGTAGCTGCTCAACATTCAGCCGTAAATATGCCTTTTATTGTAGTAATTCTGAACTTTAGCCGTCTCCATAAACTATCAGAGATGTTGATTGCGAGGCAGATGGGGTACCTACGTTGTTTGGTCGCGTTACGTCAAAGCCAGCCGACCGATCATTCACAAATTGACATGATCCGACTAAATGACGTTGGTCTGTCAGCTGCCTAGGAATCAATTTCCTCGATGTTACATACAAAAGTACCTAATGACACCAAAATTCTAAAATCGAATGTTTACTTCCAGAATCCATCACGCGAGACAGCCTCATCCGTGGCAGCCGTAGAATAGTTTCGATGACTCCCAATGCTCTTCAAACTATAGCACCGGCTCAAGAAGAGGTAATATTTTAATTAAAAACTAAGGACTTTAGGAACATTATCTACCCTGTAAGGTATCTTAAAATCTGAAGTTTCCAGTTCTAAAGATAATTTCTTAATTTTCCAGGAAATAGAGGATGAGGTTGAAATAGTAGAAGACGTTTCCAGTTGGCAGCTGTTAAAACTGAACAGTAAGGAATGGCCCCTGTTGACTGGCGGAGCCATCGCTTCCCTGATCATAGGAGCTACCATGCCGGTCTTCGCTTATCTCTTCTCAAAGTTGTACGGAGTAAGTCAAATCTCCTTTTCAAATTTCTGTTTAATCATTATTTAAGCTTCTATCGTGATTATACCTTAAACAAGTCAATTTTTGTCTTCTTTCCACCTATGTTCTAATACGCTATGTGCTTAAGCATTCGACTTATGGCTTGTATATTTTCAGATGTTTTCACTCACGGATTCCAATGAGATTCTTCGTCAATCGCAGTTGTACGCTGGTCTGTTCGCTTTTTCGGCTGTGATCAGCGGTGTCGTCACTTTCCTGCAGACTTATCTCTTCGGTTTGGCTGGAATCAAGCTAACCGATCGGCTCAGGACAAGAACTTTTGCCACATATTTGGTACAGGTGAGTCACTATTCAAGTTTAATACTAACGACCAATCATTAGCTGTTATAAACTCATAATTTATACATGTAATAACTTAGCAACATAAAAGAAAAGCCAATTTATTATATTGTTCATTTCAGGAACAAGGTTGGTTCGACCAGCCCAGTAATTCAGTTGGAGCCCTGTGCGCCCGTCTCGCTAACGACTGCGCTGCCGTTCAAGGGGCTACAGGTATTTATTTATTCCAACTTTATTCATTATTCTAAAAAATACCACGAATATTTTGTCAAGAAACTTAATAATTTCCTTTAAGCAATTAAAACCTAATTGAGTCATACTATCTCTTTTCTTTCTACAGGCACTCGTCTTGGCACTATGCTTCAGGGTATCAGCACAATGATTTTGGGCGTCGGACTCGCTATGGCTTTTTCATGGAAGATGACTCTAGTCAGCTTGATCAGCGTGCCTTGTGTAAGTGTTTTATCATAGCTGGGCATTAACTCGTTAATCCGTTAATCGTTAATTAGCGAAGTTAACAATTTGATTAACGGATTAACTTTTAAGTTAACCTTTAAAAATGTTAACGGACTCGTTAACTTCCGTTAATATGCAGAAGTCCGTTAATCGTTAATCCAATGCCTACTATTTACCGCACGGCACCGCGGCGCGGAGCGAAAAACAGGTTAAGACGCGCGCGCGGCACGGCAGCAGCGAGTGAAACAAAAACAATACTAGATAATGACGAGATACATTATCAGGCGCGTGCAAGTGAGAAAACTGCGAAGAGATTTGTTTCGTTTTATCCTGAGGTTTTATCATTTCATTACTCAGCGCCAGTGCTTATAGTGTTATTTTTATTATAAACTAGCTGGCCCGGCAAACGCTGTTTTGCCATATAAAGTATTTCGCTCACATTGAGATGTATCACCCATATTATTTTATTGAAGTGACTATATAAGTATGACACCATGGCAACGTCCATGGCTATTCCGTAGCATGAAAACAATAGTCGCCGTCAGTCTCGAGTTGTAATAATTTACTATTATTTATTCAACAAA
>DWTA01000177.1:0-12908 GCA_018236805.1 Plebejus anna | reverse complement strand
GTAACAAACATCCATACATCTATACATCCATACATACACACATCCAAACTATCGCCTTTATAATATTAGTAGGATAATAAAATAAATGATGTAAAATGATAATGATTAATGGGCCACGGATATATTTAAAAACGACGACGAAATTACTAATTTCAAAATCTAAGTCAAAAATCCAAAATGTATATGAATTTAGACGAATCTGTAAATGACGTTAGCAATTATGCATTTGCACAGCGACAAATGTTTTGGCGCAGTCAGCTTTGGAAAACCACCAAATACCCTAAAGGCCCTATATGTGGTAAGGGGTTACTTAAGAATTGAAAACCCGCTTGTTGATTTAATTTTGATTTTATTCACAAATCGCGTTTAATTTCGAATGAATGTAAAACTTTTAAAAAGATTGTTTCAGTGTCGACGCGGCGCGCGGCGTAAGGTCGGGGAGAAATAATTTCCCGAGTATTTCCTATTAGTTCTTTTCATTGGAGCTCTTAAAAAAACTCGTTAGCAAATGTATTCTTCGAAGCCCGCAACAAAAGAGACAAAATAACCAAGGTAAAGATATCTTTACAGTTTTATTTAGGCGTTGCACACACGACCCTGGGTAGGCCTTGCACCAGTGACCCGGTTCACGGCCGCGCTAAAGCCGCTATTACACTCATCAATTGCGCTACATTGAATTCAAGCATTATGTATTTTTAAGGCCCCTCTTTACGCTGGGCTGTACTGGATGAAAAACATTGCACTTTGCAATAATTATTATAGACAAAATATAATATGACCCTCTGCACTTTTGTTGGGCCATCATGGGTTAAAGTGGAAAGACACACAGTACCTACATTTTCTTTGTGAGATAGCTGAAAAAAGTACCTAGTGGAAGACCGAAACCAATGATTTCTGTAAAGAGTAAAAATTAGGTAAAATATATTTATTTAAATTGAATTTTGAAGTACTATTAGAATACCAAGCTAGACATTATTACTAGATTTGTGCTTCAAACAAGATTTATCGTTTTTGACTAATATGTCAGACGTGGCATCGTAGCGTTGCAATTGAAAGCGACATTGAACGCAGTTGGGCTGTACTATGTCCAAAATTGGCTTAACATTCAATCACCTTTTAATAAAGTCGGGTCGTGTGACATAGGCTTAACGTGCAATCACTTTTTACTTCAATTCAATTTGTTTATTCGTTTGGGATTCGGATGTAGATGACATTTCAGTTGGATCGCGATTCGCGGATATTTTTTGTATTCATGACTTTTTAACTATCGCATTTGAAGCCATTGAAGGTCCGTGCGTCGGAGGCTATTTCATTTATTTCAAAACTGTGAAAATACTGTAAATGATAGTTCATTTATATAAATACTGAAGAGCAAACTGTATAATTTACCACGAGTGCTAGATATTGATAAGACCTTACAGCTTATAAGCTTAGTGTTAGCTTTTCTAAAATAGTGCAAGACAGCTTGTTTCAAGCAGTTGTAGGTTGGATCTTCCTTCAATCACAAATGAAAGCTTTCTTATTATACAGTGTGTAACAAAAGCAAGTGATAATACTTTAGGGTGTGTACGTGTTCCTTGTAGGGAGTTCACTGTGAAAGTAGCAGCGCTGATAGACGATTTTTTCACTTTTTTATGGGCAAGGGCCAGAGAGTCACGATTTTCATCATACAAAAATTAAAAAATATTGGTCTTTCAGCGCTGCTACTTAAGGAACACGTACAATCGTACATACCCTAAAGTATTATCACTTAGTTTTGTTACACCCTGTATTATACAGAATATAGCCAAATACGTATAGTTAAAAAAATCGTGGGAATATAGTTTGTAATTCTAGAGTTACTTACAAGGATAGCAAAGCTTCAATTGTACAATTTTGAATTTCTACAGAAAGTTAATGCTAACTTACAGCTCATTTTCCGTACTGAAAATGCCTGGGAAATGATGATGATGATGGAAGGCTTTTAAATAAATCTCGTTTCTATATTTGAATTGGGAATGGGATCTCGGTTTGGCGCGGAGCTTGTGAGCACTGCTCGCGGCAAGGTTATCATCCCTTATAATATTATTTTTATTTAATATCTTGTATATTTTGGTTCTGGATGGCTAAAATAAGTTACCAGAGCGCGACATTGGACTACATTCATAGATGGCAAAGTCGCGTGTAATTCGCCCATCGTTGTGTCACATAAGATTTTATTTGTCATCTACATGAACGTAGAAAAAAAGGCAGACGGAGTCTTACTATATACAAAACTGTGTCTTCGGAGTCGGCCTCGCACACATTCTTACGCCTGTCAAATGACAATACTAGGACTAGCGTAAGAATGTGTGCGTGCGGACCATGTACATGCAGTCAGCCTGGCCATATATTAGTAATTTAGTACTCTAGGCTGACATATTTTTATGGACCTATGTCACAAAATATACACAAAACTGCGAATTCGCATCGCATCGCAAAAATCTGCAACAAAACTCATAAAACTCATACTAAAAATGATATTGCGATATTAAGCGAATCCACAGTTTTAAGTGAGCCCATAATGGCATTAGAGGTCCAATATAGCCCACTAACAAAAATATTATGTCAGTCTAGACTCTAGAGCACTAAATAGAGCCAACAGAAGAAGAATAGAAGAAGAAAAACTGTAGAATTTTCGGGATAAAAAGTATTTTTTATCCTTTCCCGGGACTCAAAGTATCTCCATACCTAATGTCAGCAAAATCGTTTGAGCGGTTTTGGCGTGAAGAGGTAACATACAGTCACACACACACACAGATACACTTTTGCATTATTAGGTAATAATAGTATGGATTTCACCCTCACACTTACATAGGATAAGATTGACAGGGGGCCATGTATATAAAAGAGCAACGCTTTATAAAGTGGCAGTTCTGGTTTCGGTTACAAGCTCTAAAACGTATTTGTAGGATTGAAGTTACGAGAGTTTAAAAGACATATGTTTAATTGAAGTTTCATCTTACTATTCACCGCTATTAGTAGTTTCTTTAAGTATATTACGTTGTTTTTATTTTGAATATTTTACAGGATATTGAACCTCTCTATTTTACTACATTATTAAGAGTAATAATAAAATCTCTACATTGGTAGAGACCAATGTAAAGATTTTATTGCTAATTCCAAGTAAAACACTGTTATTTTATATGTGACTATAACTTATGTTATTAACTATGTTATCTGTGACCGGGAGAGAACTTCTTCCTTCGAATGTCTTTGATGGCTAATTCGTCAATTAGGCACTCAATAAAATATTTCAGAATAAATTCTTCTGAATCATTAAATTTTTATTTCTCATTGAGAACAATAACTATTTTTGATGGGAAAATAAAACAGTAGCATAATTTTACATCAATTTATTCAAATACAGTTTGCAGTGAGTTAGGTTTCCTAAAGCGCTCACAATAGAAATCGTTATTGAATATTACAAAATTATACTTATTGCCTTTACACTGGTATCCCCTATTATTCTGCTCAACCAGAAGGCTGCAGGTGCGTTCATTTTACCCTCACGAAAAATCCTGAGGTTCATTCAAAAAAGCGAGTTTTTGTCACTTGCCGGGAAGAAGTTGACTATAATTTTCGTGAAGACAACATTGGTACCCTATACCATGCCATCATTGTTATCTTCTTCAAGACAAACAGTGAAAAAACGCTCACACAGCATACTGAAGTAAAATGATTTTGCTATAGTATTATTTGCAACAATCACGGCTCTGGTCCATAAATAAAGTGTACTTTGAATATGAATATTGTATTACATAATATAATAATATGTTATTTTGTATTATTATATAATAGAGCCGTGCATACGAGCTGCAAGTTGCGATATAACAGCCTGTTCTTATTTTTATAAATTTTACGTAGACTGGCCACAAGTGTAGTTCGGTTGTGGTATTTTGAACATACATTTAGTTTAGGCAACCGCCCGCTTGTAGCTCGTCCACACAAAACCTTACAAGTTCATACGAAGTTCGTCTTTAACAGATAAAGTTTAAGCCCTATTATATCCCTTATCGTATTTTCAATTATGCATCCGAAAAATCCAGTGTCTAATCATAGATTAGTATCAAATTTTGTCACAGAAACATCTGAGATACAGACACAGTCAGAAAAAAGTCAACCATCAGTATAGGGAATTTGATAATTGTACTGTAAATACGATTTATGAGGTTCATGGTCTGTTATTTCTTAATTTCTGAAAATTTTTATTTTTTTGGAAAATAGCGCATTGACTTTTTTGCTGTCTGTGCACATTTACCAATTATTTTTTTATGAGGATATTATATGTTTATCGTTCTAAAAGTTTATTATACATTAGTAATTACAAAATGTTCCAGAGATTAACAAGTTGCTCTACGTACTTACTGTAACAATGTAGAAAAGTTCAATCATTTTAGAAACTCCTAATTCGCGTAACAGATTTGTTGGAAAAATATATCTGCATGGTACAGTCGTGGAAATGAATAGTGAGCATTTTGACCATAACCACATTTCTCAGTTTTAAAACAATATTATCATTTCGTCATGTCATAGAAAACTAGCGTAAATGAACATTCGTCGGAAAATCACATTTAAAATGTCGTTTGCTAATGATTCAACTTTCTCGACTGTACCCTACATTTTGATGAAATTTCGCATAACACTGTACTGCTAATTTTGTATAAAAATATATATTCATAAAAAAATCACTATGTAAGGCTAAGTTACGATCGCTCTACAAATGTTTGTACACTGTAGTGTTATTAAAATTAATAACCTCATTTATAAGTCGGTTAAAATAAATCAGGTAATATTATTGGTAAATTAAAAAGGTTATTTTAAATACTCTTGTCAATTTATTTTAGGTAGTTACTAGCTTTGATGTGAGCCACGAAACCAGTGACAATATAGTGACATCTAGTCACGCGGTAGTGTGTCCAGCCGAGTTCGAGCTTATAGTATAGTTTGTGGCTTGCCTCATGGTTTGACCTCATCAGAGCATTTATGCGATATTATAATTTACATAACAAAGACTTATAGAAAATGCTGAAAGACTCTCAACTCGTCGTAGTAGCTCGCTAAAATAAATAGACAATTTTGAATTAGGTACTGATATATTGACAATAAATCGGAACTTTTAAGCGACTGTCTAAAGTTGAGAATGAAGCTTGTAAAGATTGAAAGTTAAAATCTGATATAAAGTTTTTATTTTTTTTTATAATTTTTTTTACAAAAGAAGTTGTTCCGAAACCAGGATAGAGGGCGCTAGTCGAGTGATATGTGGAGATTTTGCTGAGTATGTTCAACATTGCTTTCGTTCGACAGTCAGTAGAATGTAGAAAGAGCATAGATACATAGATACTCAAAGTGATATACTATCAGAGAATAATTATTCATAGGCAGGCAGATTGGTCAAATCCAGTCGATAGATCATGACATTGATTTAAGGGGCTTAGAAAACCTATGCGAGATTTGTAAGAGGAATATCTGTAAGGCATAATTCGGTACTTTTGTACAGTAAGAAATATAATATCATTCAGTATATATATGCTAGATCCATAGTGATTTCAAAACACGATGCAGCTTACTTTTCTCGATTAAATAAATCGCAAAATGAAAACCTCTAATGAAATCTAATGATCGCTATCATGTGTAGTAAATTACACTCAATAATTGTTTAATTTATGGACAATATTTAGCTACCAGTGTATGTACTATAACAGCTGCTATAGTGCTTTTTTAAAATAAATCCTTGATTATTGGCAGTAATCAAGTATTTTCCACTACCAGAGTAGACGGCAGTTAGCGTACGAGCGTGTGTATTGTGAATGTATGCAAGTGTCAGTAAATTTTGATTAACTGTTCAAGGCCCCTTAACATAACCCAATCAAATAAATTATGTGTCATCTGCCCACGAACCAATTTCTTTGATAGTACTTCTGTTAATCGGTTGCTCTACAATTTCGCGATGAATATAACTTGTAAGTTAGTATACATGTCATTAAGAGGTATATAATATAATATCTATGTCTATAGTGACTTATTCATCACATGGCGTAGTAACAGCTTTCTTAGCTAATAATGTAATTTCATACAACTTCACTATCGTCTACGTTAAGGATAGGAACATATAAGTGTAATTTTGACAAAATTTTCGGGTACGGCTAGAAAGAATTTTAACTTCTAAACACACCTTGAGTTGGGTTTCGTCTACTGATTTAGTTGTAAACGAGAATCAGATAACAGATCGTAAAAAATAGACGTCTACGTGATTCCATCAGCAAAATTTCCGTGAAAACCATTCTTCGTCCGCTTATTATCGATTCCAGGCCATCATTTCTTTTAGCTCTAGCTTAAGATCGGCGATCGGATCGATCTGATCGATCGACGGCCTCCCCATAAATTGCCTATAGAATTCTTCCTAACTGTACCTAACTACTATAATATAATATTCTATGGCGGGCAAAGTTAGCCTGAAGCAACTAGTAATCTCACTTGTGTGTCGGTCATGTGTACTGCATTATACTGTACTGTAATAAGCTTCTAACCTCTAACTATACAATGTATTCAACGTCCTACTATGTAATTAATTATTATGGCATATTAATTCACTTGTTTCACGGCAGCACTAAGACAAAAAGACTGACCGTAAAGTCGAAGCGCGGTCGCAGCCTGAAGTTTTTGAAGAAATAAGTCACGAGATTTTGGGTGTTTTACGTATAGAGGTATATAAATAAACTGCATACCTTAGGTAATTACTACAATTACCTAGATTTTTAGGGGTTCATGTCCCCTGTAACCGAGCACAAAACATTTTGGAAGTATTATATATATTTATTATAATATTTCATTTTTTTTAATTCTGCGGTCTGCCTGAAGACTGCCATGAACCAAGAGAGCCCGTCTTAGTGGGGTGAGACTGACAAAGTTTTTCGTTATAATATCTATAAGTAATTTTATAATTTTATATTCAAAAAAGGATCAAACATAGAGCAAATACAAAGTAAACAATATATAATATTATTTTATTAAAATACCCATAATTTTATTTTTGCTAAGGCTGAAATATTTATCATGTTAAGTATGCTATATTAAAATGTTGAATAAAAGGGAATCAAAACCTAGTTTTTAATTAAAAATGCATTCAATAACATGTTTGGATAAAATGTTGTAAGTTATGATGTAAAATACGTCTGTGACCGTCTTACCCCATTAAATTAAATTCAATAAGTTCACCTAGAAAACATTATAATATACAATATACACAGTATACAGTATACATATCGGTAGCTACAGGCATATTGTACAAGACCAAACATTTTTCTACATTTTTACAAGCATGTGATATTACGATACCGAATTTAACCACGTACTCACAATTACATTTAAATACATTTGGAGCGCAACATGTTGCAAGTAAGCTTGCAACTTTTGTACAACGTTGCCACTGTTATTATAGTTACGTGTTATGCGCTAGTGGGCAATGTCGTGCGCTGAGCTGTGCAACATTACCGATCGTGTTGCAGGTGACATGTTGCGCTACAAATGTTGCTAGGATTCCCGACTTTACATTGACTAGAAATATGGCGTTTATTTATCGCTGTACCACATTGCCTTTAGTTACATAATTTCGTATATTTTAATACATTATTAAGTGAATATTATATTCCTATTCTGTACAATTAACTATTGTGTCGGACTCTCAACAATCTTAAATAGATCTACTCCTATCAAATACGTTAAACCTGTCAATAAAGATATTATCAACTCTACGGCTATTCTAAAATATATTGCATACTCCTATAATCAGGTCTCATATTAAATATAATCGTTCGTTTTTTTACAAATTTATTTACCGCTAACACCAAACACAGCAAAATAATATAGCGTATAGTACAGAAATGCACTAAAAGTAAAACGACGAGTCAAATTCTAAGCTATATACAAGTACAACTGCGAAATATCGTTCCGAATAAGTTATGTATAAATATAATTCATCGTCCGATAAAGAACAACATCAATATACATTTGTGTATAAAATTTTTATCAGATTTACAATCCTTCATCAACTTTTCCTTCGATCCAAGGCAACACAACGCAAACCGTGAGCAAAACAAACTACCGAAGCTCAACATACAACATATAAGCTAAATTATTACTCTATAGTTAGCTGATTCTTATCACACAGATTTTCTCCTTTTGAAGGACTTTATATGCTTTCACTTCAGTCTTGCAAGCTTCGACTTGATATAGCACACCTAACCGAACAAAACTGCACGAAACACGTCAACTTTATTCACATAAGGATCAACTGACACCTAAATGCGGCGCTGTATTTTCACGATAGAGTTCAGAATAGAATGAGAATAGATGAACTTTAATCACTTATTATTTCACACATACACGACGCTCGTGCTCGTGCGACGCTCGTGCTACGCTACTCAACTCGATATTTGTCTACGACAAGTGACAACGAAACATGTAATTATATAATTATTATCTTCATATTATGTGTTGAACAAAGATTACTTTTAATCATTATTTTAAATACAGTGCCGCATCGTCTTGTCCGGTGTGAGCTGACATAAAACAATGATGTGCTGTAAGAAAGCTAATTCCTATGTACTTTAGAAGCATTCGTTTAAAACGAGTAATTTTAGTTTGATATTTGATTTATCATAAAATATAATAAACTACTAACATATAACCCTCTGTGCCTGCCCAGCAGGCATCGAACCTGCGAACCTTCTAGTAGAAAAATACTCTAATTATTCATTTCCATCCATTTCTACACTTAATTTTGTGCTAATTTATTCGATAAAATACAGCTAAGTTATTGAAATATGTGTAAATAAACACATCGTATTATATAGTGTTATATCTTACTTAGATTACTTCAATTTGTGCATTTGAAGCGGCTCGCCCGACGCGGGCGTCTAACGCACCCGGACGAGTTCATCTCGTCCCAATTTCCAGAATAATTCGAATCTGTCGATAGCGGGTTCTTGGAAGTCTATTGTTATTCTTTTATTATCGTGGCTCACTTGGGCCGTTCGGGGGTTGATAGGTTAAAATGGTTCATAATGTTTCTTACTTCTATTTTAAATATAGTATACAAGTAAAAAACACTACCTAACACCATTTTTTATGTTTTCTGAAAATAATTTGACTCGAGCGTTCAACTCGTTCTGGTGATAGGACTAACGAAGAGTGTATTGTCGTGTATGAATGTTCAAATGTCTTCGTTAGTCCCATTTATAATAATAATATACAACAAACTATAGTTATATCTAGTAGATGTATTGGTAAAATAATTCATGAATCGATGAGACTTTAGATAATATAATGTAAATAGGGTAGTTGCACATTCGTTAATTCAGTTTCGTTCAAGCGCGAGCTGCACTGCGTGAGTAGACGTAGTCCTAGATATTAAAAGACGAATATTATAGAACAAGTATAGAAACTTGGCTTTAACCCGTCGATCGTGGGAAAATGAGACACAAAAGAAATTATATTGTGTCTCGATCACCGGTAATCGTATGGGGCTTGATGAATTAAAGTTAACAAATTAATTGTCTATTGATAGAGTAGTATTAAAATATATTTTGTTTAATATTGGTATCTTCTCTAAAATAAGATGAAATAAATATTTCTCTTTCTATCTGTTATACCAGAATCTAATCAATAATTATTTTTCTGTATTTTTAAAGGTAATATTCTAGATATTTACAAAATAATTAACAAAAGTTAATAGTACGTTAAAGTTTTGTTAATTATTTTTAACGGTAATCTAGGTATTATATTTTGTAGATGCGTTCGTCAATATTTCCTCAACAATCCTACCAATCAACCGCGTAGCTCTTGTTGTTTGTTTTTGATTGATTGATTATTTTAACAGAGGCAATAATCTAAGTGGATTATTGCCTCTGTTATATCATACGTCACGGCGATCCGTCACGGAGTGCGGCCCGCGTTTGAACCGCGACGATTGATCGACTCATATTATTTCAAACTACCCTCTAAATTGCGTTGAGAAGAAATTCGTGAAAAAATGACAAAAATATTTCAACGAGTATAACAAAATATTATGATAGTTTATCTCTACAATATTTATTATACTGTGCGTAGTAATAAGTATTAAAGTATATTGTTTTTTAATGTTCGATTTATTTAACGTAAATAAATTATTATAATATTAAGTATGGTATTTATGACCCACGTGGATTGATTAAAAACGATTAAAAGCAGTAAAATGACAGTAAATTTAAAAGTTTTAACGAAAATAATATTTCATTAAAAATTGATTACTTTTTAAAATTTTAAGTAAATTAATCGTTATATTATAAGATTTTGCTGTAGCCAATTATTGGGCTTTAACTTCCTACTTATTAAATAGTTTTTTTTGTAAAAATCTCTGTTTCAATTTTGCGCTTCGTAATTCGTTGATGTCTTTTTCATATAAAAACAAGCAAACTATACTTAGATAATATTATGTTTAGATAGTCTTAACGTGTTTACTTAAATTTTAGACGAAAATCGAGTAGAAGATAGAAATAAATCCTTAAAACTTATCAAAATCGTTTCCATAGTAACTTTCCCTAGGACTGAATGCTATTTCATAGCGAACTTACGAGTACAGGAAAACAAGTACATGATATGTTTGAGAGAAAATATTGCATTCCGTTATTATTTATAACTATCAGCTACGAAGCCTTAAAATTAGTATTTTTGTACTGCGTTTTGCAATATAGTAATTTTATGAAAACTCTGATACTTATGTTATTAAAACGTTCTTGAAAAATAACTAGGATATCACTTTCGCTATGTATAAAATTGGAATACGCGGAGTATACGAAACGTCTACAAATATTAACCTCTATTGAAACTCTAGAAACTGCCTTACAGATGTACAGCCAGCGACGCGACAGTAGGTGTGCTTTATGCACTTTGTTTGTATTGAAGAAATTCATAATGTAAAGAAATCAAATATAGAGTAATGTTGATTTACTTCTGAATAACGCCCGTCGATAAAAAATCAAAGTAGCAGCTTACGTACTTAAGTACATTATACTATGTCTCTACTGAAATCTTGTTATTGGTATTCTGTTTCTTAGAATGGTGGACGTCGCTGTCGGTACATCTGCCGCGAGTCCGCGGGGCAGGAGGTGTACCTACATACACAAACGGTTACGTACAAAAGTTTGTGCTCTGTGTGCGTTTGCTTCCATTCGTTATATCGGTACATGTAAAAAATTATTAAGTATAAAAATTACCTTACGCTTACAAAGACTAGAGTACAAAGTCCGACACTCCCTCGAAAAAGTCCACAAACAACACTTTATACACACTACACGCCCGTGTGGGTGGTGTTGTTGAATATGAAGGAGACGGCGTTCTTGTCGACGGGCGGCGAGCGGCGCGACATGGAGGCGTGGTTGTTGTTGTAGTGCCAGGACTTGCGCGTGCTCGTGCTGGACGACTGCAGTGCTATGGTCTCGTAGTACCGCAGGCGGCCGCAGCATCGCCGGCTGCGCACGATCGCCACGAACCCCTTGCGGTACTTCTTGTTGAAGAACGCGTACAACACCGGGTTGATGCACGAGTTGGACGCACCCAGCCACTGCGCTATCGGTGTCACCACCGGCAGCAGCTCCTCCTCCCACTTCTCAATCGGCCCGCCGATCTTGATCCGCGCGAAGATCGAATACAGCGGAAACCACGACAGCACGAACAGGATCACCACCACCACCAGCATCTTCACCACCTTCACCTTGGACTTCTGCTGCATACGTTCCATCTGCGCGTCCTGAGTGTCCGTGGGGATCGACCGCCGGGAGACCTTGATCCAGATAAGGATGTAGCACAGCGTGATGAGGACCATAGGGAGGATGTAGCAGAACAGCAGGTTCCCGATGACGAAGTACAGGACCTCGCTGATGGGGTTCGGCCAGAGGTCCACGCAGAGTCGGATGTGGGGGCTGTCATCGTACACCACCACCAGGTCGAAGAAAAACACCCAGGGCGTGGTGACCACGATCGCGAAGATCCAGATGAACACGATCATCATGCGCGCGCGCCGCTTCGTGATTTGACATTTCAGGGGCCACCATATCGCCAGGAATCTGAAACAATGAAAAGAAATTATTTTAAAAGACTGTATATAATGCTTGTGAAGTCACAGGGGGTATATTTTTAATAGATATTTATTTTTGAAAGTAGGTACACTTATTCTGATCAAAGCCTACAATATCCATAAATACACCCAATTATTTGTATAAATTTCTCACATAAAGATACTGTATGATTAATAGAAACACGAGCTAAACCCAGATCCATCTCGCTTAACATAAACGCATGAGTGTTAACGTATACAGTTTATTTGCTAGGCAGTGATCCCTCGTGATATTGTATCTCGGACAAATCCAGGTTGAGAGCCCAATTAAGGTCAGATTCAGGTTTACGGCGGGCGAGTGTGAGATGTGTTCCGGTGATCGAGGGGCGAAAAGCGTTTGATGATACCGATACATTAGACAGTCTAGTATGTTTATTACCTATTATAACAGCTATGATCTGGTAGACCACACGGTATAAATATTCAACTTTGTACAGGACGTTTGGCTTCTTAATCTAAGGTGATGTTGTCACGAGGGCGTTTTAATTTTATATGCACCAGCTGTCTATCAAGTGACACTTTACAAATCATATAGACCGAAGTGCGTTTGCTGCATTGGAACCGTATATTTTAGTATTATCTTATAATATACTGAATATACTGAATATAATACGGTGAATTTCATCAAAATAGACCACGGTTTTAGTTTGAATAGGTAACTTTACAAAAGCGAATATAAACTACTAGCTGTTGCCCGCGACTTCGTCCGCGTTAACATACAAACTGTCAACCCCAA
>DWTA01000176.1:0-12914 GCA_018236805.1 Plebejus anna | reverse complement strand
ATAGCCAAATATCACGTCCTCGAGTATTGAACATGTCTCACCAGTCACGCAGTATTTTTAAACCTTTTATTTAACGAATATGCTGCCATTAATATGGCAGATATCTTATTAAGTTTTATGAGAAAAAAAAAGAATAATTGTCATAATAATTTGCATCAGTGTCAATCTACTTTTGTGTCATTTTAGTCTTTTGAATGCATTTTTAGTAATTATTTTCTTTAAATATTAGATTAAGCGATAATATAATTAATAATGATTAAGTTCCTATTAAAGATAGCGCTCGAGAGAAATAATTAAAAACAAATACTTTCTTTGTATCCTAATTTAACGTAAAATCAAATTTTTTAGGAAAGCGAATCAAGACAAATGTTTATCGGTGAATTAGTTGTGTTATGGCAATGGAATAGTTTTTTTATTGTAGATTGTAATATTAACGTTTATTTAATTATAAAAACTAAAACTTTATCTACCTTACGGAACCTAAATCGATTTACAAGAACACACTATAATATATTTCATAACAGAAAGCCAGTAGACTATACGTTGTGTGTTGTTACAGCAGAGCCGGCGACTAGCGCGCCCGCCGTGCTGGGGGGCCGGCAGGCCGTGGTCAAGCTCGAGCCGCTCAACACGGACCCCACCAAGCCCGTCACCTTCCACTCCGCCATGACCGCCAAGCAGATATTAGATGCTTGCAAGTGAGTTAATATGTTTTGTATGATGTGTAGGCGTTGTAAAGATTAAAGAAGTTTCTTGTAGGACTGTGTAAAAATATTAAATGTATTTTTTAAATTATACGAACCTAGTATTACCTCTTTAATTTAAATAAGGTCAGTTGCTTGAAGGCAGAAACTTAAATAATATGAAAATTTGTACCTATCGTTGTCTGGCAATAATCACGTGATGGTGTGCGCAGGGAGAACGCGGGTCCGCCGTCGTCGTGGAGCGTGCTGGGTGACGGCGTCGGGCCGCCGGAGCCGCCCGGCGTGCCGCCGCCGCGCCTCACGCCCGACCAGCTCGCGCCGCCCGCGCCCTTCGTCTACGTCGAGTCCAAGCGCGACGCCTTCTCCCCGCAGCTGCAGGACTTCTGCCTCAAGCACCCCATCGCCGTCGTGCGCGGCCTCACCGCCGCCCTCAAGCTCGACCTCGGCCTCTTTTCCACCAAGACGCTGGTCGAGGCGTGGCCCGAGCACGCCGTCGAGGTGCGCACGCAGCTCATGCAGAGCGCCGACGAGAACTGGGACGCTGGTGGGCGGCGGCGGGTGTGGGCGTGCGCCTCCCACCGCTCCCACACCACCGTGCGCAAGTACGCCCAGTACCAGGCCGGCTCATTCCGCGACTCCCTGCGCGACGAGCGCGCCCCGCCCTCCGACAGCGACGCGCCGCACCCCAAACGCCGCCGGCACGCGCGCATGCTGCGCTTCGGCACCAACGTCGACCTCTCCGACGAGCGCAAGTGGCGCCCCCAGCTCGCCGAGCTGCAGAAGCTGCCGGCGTTCGCGCGCGTCGCGTCCGCCGCCAACATGCTGTCGCACGTCGGCCACGTGATCCTCGGCATGAACACGGTGCAGCTGTACATGAAGGTGCCCGGCTCGCGCACGCCCGGCCACCAGGAGAACAACAACTTCTGCTCGATCAACATCAACATCGGCCCCGGCGACTGCGAATGGTTCGGCGTGCCCGACTCGTACTGGGGCGGCGTGCGCGAGCTGTGCGACCGCCACGGCCTCTCCTACCTGCACGGCTCCTGGTGGCCGGACCCCGACGAGCTGCGCGCGCACGGCGTGCCCGTGTACCGCTTCACGCAGCGACCCGGCGACCTCGTGTGGGTGAACGCCGGCTGCGTGCACTGGGTGCAAGCCACCGGCTGGTGCAACAACATCGCGTGGAACGTCGGCCCGCTCACCGCGCGCCAGTACTCGCTCGCGCTCGAACGCTACGAGTGGAACAAGGTGCAGAACTTCAAGTCTATCGTGCCCATGGTGCACCTCACGTGGAACCTCGCTCGCAACATCCGCGTCTCCGACCCGCGCCTGCACCGCGCCATGCGCACCTGCCTCGCGCAGACGCTTCGGGCCGCCGCAGGCACGCTGGCCGCGGTGCGCGCGCGCGGCGTCGCGGTGCGGTTCCACGGTCGCGCGCGTGGCGAGGCGTCGCACTACTGCGGCGCGTGCGAGCGCGAGGTGTGGCACGCGCTGCTGGTGCGCGAGCACGAGCGCCGGCACGTGGTGCACTGCCTGGCGTGCGCACGTCGCGCCGCGCCGGACCTCGCCGGCTTCCTGTGCCTCGAGGAGCACCACATGGACGAGCTGGCGCAGGTGTACGACGCGTTCGTGCTGCACCGCCCCGCGCCCCACCACGCCCCCGCCCCGCACGCCTCGCACGCCCCGCAGCCGGTGGCGGCGCCGGCGCCGGACTGACGCGCCGTGCCGCCGCCGTCGCCGGACCGTGTTAGTGTGGTGTGAGCGTCGCGCAGCCGGCCGCCGCCGTATTCGTCGTCGTCGTCGTCGTCGTTGCGTCGTAGTTCGGTAGATATTTTTTTTTGTTAGTCGCGAGCTAGTTTCTATCGGTTAACTCGTAACGTGATGTCGTATTTGACCAACTCTCTAGAATAATAAAGTGTAGCGAATATCCCCGTTCTATTTTAACGAGCGTTCGGGCGGTCGATGTACAGCAGATGTGTAATTTTGTAACTCAGTAACTTTTACAGATTCGCCCTTCTCGGGCACTTTTGTTAAGATAAATAATTGTAAAGATGTAAGTCAATTCGCCGAACGTTAACGAATCACAGTATCGTATCCCGAGTCCAGACGTCGCTCGACGTCGCCCGCCGTAGGCCGTATGGCGCTAGTGTAGATGTACTCGCTTAGGTTAGTCTGGTCTCAGGCCGGTGCCCGTCGGGGGTCGGCCCGCTATGGTCTCAGTGCTCAGGTGTTCACCACGAATATGTTATTTTGTAAAGAAGTATATTTATTTATTTCTCACTATTGTAAGTTGTTTTCTACAATTCTAGCAAAGGAGTAATCACATCCGTAGCGAAAAGTAGATGGCACGGTGAGACTCTGCGTTTTAGGAGGGTCTGGAGTTGTGCTGCTGTGTCCCAAAGAATGATATTTTGTAGGCAAATACAGTAATGTAATCGTAAAAATCCTGTAATGAAGTTGTAATTTTTATTTTAATTTTTGACATATTTGGGGTGTAATATGAGAAAATCTACAAATCGATGGGACAGTATTGTTCGAATTTGACAAAAAAATTTAGAAAATTGTTTGGCTTGTAAGCGTAGGAAAGATTAGGAATGTTGGCAGGAGACGCTGCTTTACTCTTAAGGCTAAACGTTGGTTTTTCTCGAAGTTTTATGGTATGTTAGTAACGTTTGAATGTTGGATGTATTTTAGGCTTTAAGAGTGGCAGAACGTCTACGAGTCTGGTGGATTGTATGTGTATTTATATATTAATAAATAGTAATGTAACATCACTGCCATGTAAGACCTTAATGTTTATACTGTAACATTAAAATTTTTATTAAGATTTAAGTTTTTCATTTCTACCTGTACCTTTAAGGGTCAATTCAGACCGCAACACGACGCGTAGATAAATTTCTGTATTGAATTGACAGACTTGGATGAGTAGTCTGTCAAGTGCAAGGAGGAAGTGGGAAATAATTTCCCGATATTTTATTATTAAAAATTATTGGTTGTCTGTAGTTTGACGTGACAATGTCAAACATCCCTCGTTCGTGCCGCCATGTGCCGCGCTCTCGCTTGCGGAACGCAACAATGACAACGTTAACGGGACAATGACGTCATCTTTTTCGTGTATGCAGCCTGTAGCTTATATTATATTATTGAGTGATTAGACGTTGTCGCGTCAATATGCATCTACGCATCGCGTTGCGGTCTGAATTGTCAATTGACCCTAATACAAAAAACATTTAAAAAAGCCTATAACTGCAAGTATATATAGTATATAACTATATAGTATTGTAAGATAATAAAAAACAACCTCATTATTATTATACATAATTTTATTACTATAATCATAATGATCGTAACATTAATAATAGACTATAATATTATTACCAATATTTTAACATCAATTTCATACAAATTAAAGAACCTAGTGTATTTTAAACGTGATATAATTTTTTAAAGCATTAAATATGTCACAACAAGTTGATTTAGGCTTGTCTCTGAGCAGAGGCGTTTTAGTTTCAACAGATACAAGCGTGCTTTGGTACACTTGCGCCAGCCTGGGTTAAAATTAATAGTGGATTTGATTGTCTCTCTAGCTCTTTATATTAATTAAAGACGTAAATGAAGTGGATAACTTAAAAAATATGTCAAGCCTTGTAACTTACCTACCTAATACTTCAAGCCCCAAGCGGTAAACGGCTACCGCAATAACAACAGAAAGACTATTAAGTGCCTCGTTTTCCACGATCGAGGGATTTCATCATCTGGCTAATATATCTAGCTATACATAAAATAAAATAAAAAAATTTTTCAAAAAATTTTCCCGGTCCTTTTAAGTCTTTATTTATACAAAAATAGAAAACTCGATTTGTTAGTTAACGACTTCATCCACTTACGTCTTCACTTATAAAAGAGAAGGAAGATAAATGACCAACAATAACCCAGCGTTTAATACGCGGTTAACATAGGGGGGTTTGTGATGATTATTAATTTTATTAACGATAGTTATAGCCTATTTAAGTAAGTTCTGTAGCACCTATTGGTTATACAATATTAAACTAAATATCACTATAATATTATTATACAATATATCCGTAGAAGAGAGCATAACAGCTAATCTTTAAAAATGAATGTAGCAAAATATTTCAAGTGGAGGACATGATTATAATTTTGGCATATAAATTGCACGTTATTAAAAACTAAACTTAATTAGCCTTCACGCCTAATATTATATACATTTGGTGAAGACTAGTACAGTAAAATTAAACTTAATGTAAATAACTTAAAATTAATTGCATTTATCAATTCCATCGTTACTCATAAGCCGTTCCGTTTTAAACTTTACTGAAGAAAAAAAGGCTTTTTAACTAACATAATATTTAATACAATCTAAAATACGAATCGCAAAAGGAACGTCGAAAAAACGATTCAAATAAAGTCTTACAAAAATATGTGCACATTATATCAGTCAATAATGAAAACACATTAAAATGAATGTGCAAGATCTCTTTAGGAGTGAAAAAGATAGTATAATTTGTGCTAACGATTGTTTTTAGCATGTTTTATAACATTTTTTTATTTTATAACATTCGATGTTTGTGCGCACATTACTATTAATAATTTACACATAAAAAAATGCATTCCACTTTCACATGACGCAACAGTCTTCAAACTCCATTATACTATTCAACAGATTATAAAACGGGAGACGCACCAAGCTTATAGGTTACGTTGTATTTTTATCATTTATTTAAAAATGTGGCCCTCATGGGACGTTTAGAGTCTTTAGACTCAACCATTGCCGCTGCCCTCGCACTGCCGGCAATATCGCCCCAGTAGGATTCCCTTTATGCTATCGTTCGCAGCGCGGCTTTCCGGCCCGCCCCGCCCTTCGTCTGCGAAGCGCCTAACAGGGCTGAATCCTACGGCCAATAACATGTCTATCTCAAAAGTAAAAATTGGGTCGCTTCCTTTAATAATCTGCTCACTAGACAAACTCTCACTCTAGGAATGTTTGAGCTGATATCAGACAGTTAATAGTTTGTACATGCTGAACATAAAATGAAATATTATTGCCGAAGCATTCATTCAAATAAACATTCACTCAAGTGAACCGTCTGATATCACCCTTACGGCCCGGCCGCACCTGCGTGTATTGTCCGAAGCTTCGTGCGAGGAGACGATACTATTGGACGATACACGCAGATCGTCCGATAGTATCGGTTTTAGCGCGAAGCACCACGCATATGCGGCCGCGGCATTAGGAATAGTCATACAAAGCATACCATAGTGATATCACTATTTCAAGGCACGCACTTCACAACATCTGCCAATCCTTTTCATTATATTATTATATTTTATTGCATTATCATGCGATGCGATTCGGGACTTAATATACCTTTTCAGTACAAAATATTTTACAGACCGCCATATTCCTATGAATTCCTATTCATAAATAGTTTGTGCAACTTAATAAAACACTAAATTCTATTTATTTTGCATTTTCCTGTATTATTCAGTTTATAATGTAAATTGCGCTTCCATGCACCTACAGCAGTTAAAACTAAAAATAGATGAGTATAGGCAAATCAGATGAATGGATAAGACAATATGAACCATGATTGTATAACCTGCATTATAACTATAGCCTGTATTATTCTGTGTCTAACATACTCAAGGCGCAAAGTAAGAAAATATACTGGTACAGGGAAACAGCTACATAGTAAACTGACAATTTGATTGCACTACTACAAGTGTGTATGTATCACCTCCTATCACGTATACAGCCTAATATACCGAGTCATCTGTTTGCCTATGGAAACATTTTAAAGCGTTTTGCAGACGACGGGGTGCAGCGGGCTTTTTATCCACGAAGCAGTAAAGATCGCGTCTGCCCGTCGATGTCTGCGACTGCCCTCGCCACGTACACAAAGCACACGCCGTCTGCGTTACTGCATGTAAACTGGTTTGTGTGATCCACGGCGGGCAGCCGCGGACATGCGCCGTCGGGCACCAGCAGCGCGGTCTTTTTACCCACTGTGTGCGTTGGTAATATGGGATTCCCTTTGTGCTATCGTTCGCGGCGAAATTGACGGGCCCGCCCCGCCCCGTCGTCTACAAAGCGCCTAAAGGACTTGCACTAATCCGTCGCTGTCCACACTTGCTTTCTCCTGATTACCACTTTTTTATACTATTATATTAGTACTTTTTTATATAATATAGAAACTGCATCACTAATCAAAGTGAATTACAGGCCTTACGAAGAACCGAATTTGACAGAAAATTTATGAAATGTTAAATTCTCCATTAATATTATTAATTACTATTAAAGGTAACTAACTGAAGCTTTCAGTACGGGCGTTAAAGTATATAATATATCAGCCAATCAAAACTATGTTGATGGTTGGTTGTGAATAATTAAGCGTACGCAGCGCGGTACAAATTCTATCGATTGCAGTGTTTACATGTTCCCAGCACGTAGCAACCGCGCGCTAGCTTACTGACAGAGCCATGGAGGACGATAAAAGCCAGGAAAGTGAGGATTGGAAGGTGGAACGAAGCAAAACACCACTCAACGTAAGAAGAATCTAATATAAAATCTAATCTGTAGAGTAGATTTGTTGAAGCAGTAGTTAATGTTTACATTATCAGCAGTTGTTACAGTTTGTTGTTATGGAGATATTGAAATCATGAAACAAGTACAGCCTAGAAGCAGGCGCGGTCCGAAGGGGAACGTCTCCATGATCTTATTGGTTTAAATTATAAAGATTGGGCCTCGAGTCTCGACTTTCGACTCAAATGACGAACTCAACGAAGGTAGTGGGTTCGCTTCCCGCGTGGGAATGAAACAAAATTTTTGGTTTGGAAACTGCAGGCTGATCATCTGATAAACGAAAAAATGATCCATACTTTCAATTTTGGACTTGATCTCTCACCAGGCTTCTCCGTCTATTGGGTTATGAAAGGAAAAGGAACAGGGTTTCCTTGTGTATTGCGCTCACACACCATATTTTTTTTTAATATATAATTTTGGTTGCGGTCAGCGACACCAAGTCTACAATGTATGTACCTATTTGTAAAAATCGGCCAAGTGCGCTGTGCGAGTTGAACTCGCGCACAATGGGTTCCGTACCAAGAGCAAAATAGTCATAATTGAGGATTTTGTGAAAATTTCAAGTGCCGGCAAAAAATGCCGAAAAAATCACGTTTGTTGTATAGGATAGGAGCCCCCCTTAAGTATTAATTTCGGTTCTTGAGATACAGCTTGGAGACAGGCAGACAGACTGTATCGACGAAGTCTTAGTAATACTATATTCAACCTGCTATACTCAACCTGCGGGCCGCCGGGACAAATATATAAATAATCAGTGGTGCGCGTGAAGCTAAACCATTTTGAAATTCACGCACACTGGCAAAATAGTGCAGTCGTGAAATTTATCTACTATTAAATCGCTAATTTTAAAGAACGTTCTTAACCCTAAAAATTTGATTGCGGCCCGCGACAAGGCCAAAACGTGTTTCATGTTTGTGGCCCGTATAAAAAGGTTGAGTACCACTGGTCTATGGTATATTTTGATAGTAATACAAGGCTGGACGCGGAAGTAAACTGCAACTGCTGCAAGGTTATGCTCGACTGTGACAAAATAATATGTATAAGTACTCTACATTAAAGTTAGGACAAACCTAATTTATGATAGTTACCTACATATTACATAATATAATAAATAATCATTATTATAGAATTTGAACCTTACTTGTATTTAGTAGGCATTTTATAACTTCTCACCAATTCTAATTATAAAACTTTTTTGTCATCAAACCATTCAGGTCCTTATCGACTGTCGCAATTTATTATACCCTTGTTTACCTACCCTAAATCTTTTGTTGTCGATAATCAATAAGGCGGGTAATTGTTTGACGACTTCCGGCATACAAACGGTATGTTTAGACATAAGCGGGCCTTTTTCCCGAAGTATCGTGACTTCGCAACTGGCGATGGCACGCGAAGAGCCTGCCACGGCCGGCCCCGCAGACGTAGTAGGCTGAGGCACGCCATCCGCACCGGCTGCGAAGTTTTGTGAGTAATTTGATAGTAGGCTTAAAAGGAACTGAAAATCTGAAGAAACTTTGGTAAAAACTGGATAGGGCAATGCAGAAACCTGCGTCTTATGGTGTAAAGTACAGGGTGGATCGTGACCGCAATGACTGCATCCACCAATAATTGTTCACCATCTCAAAAAACAGGAAATTGCATGCAGCCAAGTTATAGGCCCATTTTATGCGTGTAGACTAAAGTTAATGTTTAGACCTAATTATGTTTGATAGCACTATACTAGACTTGCTGGAAATAGGTTCAAGGTCCCCTGTAAATACACGGAACGTGTTTCAGATGGATGAGGATGGTAACGACATTATAACGACACTGCGAAGCGACCTCGCCAGCCTGCAGTACAAGCGAGACAAACTTATATCTGAAGTAAGGCATAGTGCTTATTGCTAGAAATGGTTAACTTTTGTGTTTCCTCAAAATTCAAATACAAAACTCATAAGTATTAATGGCAAAAGTCTTGCGGAATAGGTACAATAATAACGATATTTTCAGAATAACGATCTAAAGAACCAAATGCTGTCCCGGGATCAGAGGATACTAGAGCAGCAAGTGGAGATTGACCATCTGCGAGAGCAAAATGCGCGGCAGAATGCCATCATATCGTCCTACAAAAAGAAAATACAGGATCTGGAGGAAATCCAGAGGAATCTCCAGACGAGCCAAGGCAGGAGCGATTTAACCATTCAGACGCTGCAGAGGGACAACCGATACTGCGAGGAGAAGATTAAAGATTTAGAGAAGAAGCTCAGGACGCTGGAACTGGAGTGTCACAATGAGGAGCAACAAAAGGAGAACGCGCGATGCCAGTTCCACGACCTTGTCCGAAGGTTATCCGTAGCCTTGGACTCTGATTTCTGTGACACAACCCACACACATTCCCCTGAAAGCCTCATAATCAAGGCGTCGGAGTTGGTTCAGGAAATAACGAGATTAAAGAACAAGTGTATGAACACGACCGAAAATCTGTCGACCATCGAACAAGATCTCCGAAGCTGTCGGGACTCGCTTGAAAGAGCGCACGCCGATAAGGACATTCTACAAAGACAGCTGTCCTCTCAACTTCTAGATGTAGAGAGACTGAAACAGGAGAAGGAATCTCTCTCCGTCTCTAATAGAGTCTTGGAGAGAGAGTTGCACGAGGCCAGAGAGAAGTTGTCGCACTGTACCAAAAACTTGAACGTCGTGACCGACAACGTCAGCCAAAACGAGTCCATGATTATACAACTCAAAGGTAAGAAATTAAATATTATTAAAGTTACAGTAAATAACTTTACAGAGTAGGTAAAGGTAGGGTAGGTAGGGAAGGTTTAGTTTTACATTAAATAACGACGCAAAACAACAAGGTGTCTTATCCTCGAATCACTTGTGGAGGACACAAACTTCATTCAAGAATATACCTACTTTAGACTTTAGTGCACAGCCATGAGTCAAAAACAATAAAACTTTGTTCCCTTCACGAGTTTTACTTTCGCGACTTCTGGCTTGAGCATCGCGCTGTATACTTCCTAAACCATAGACAGTAGCGGTGTTAGGGCCGGGGCGTCGTCGCTAGGCGACCGCCCAGGGTGCCGGACAAAAAGGGGCGCCGCAAGCTCTAGCTCTACCAGCACCCTGGGTGCCGAAGAAATCTCGCCCAAGGCGCTAGTAGTACTAAAGCCGGCACTGACCACAGAGGTCCCAAATAGGTAATGGAAAGTCCTTATAGCTTCTTCTTCACCTCCCAGAGGATCTCCGCCACCGAGACGAGAAGCACCAACGTCTCCAGGCGGAGTTCCGCAACACGCTGGAGTCCATCGCTATCCTGCTGAGCCTACCCACCCGCTTCGTCGACGCCCACGAGACTACCATCAAGGATCGAATACGGGAGATACTGAGCGATAATAAGGATAAGAGTTTGGTATGTTGTGAAAAGGATCTATCGTATAAGTTATTCATAGAACGCTTAGCATAACCACCATACTCCATGCTCAGGACAAACTCCATGGTAGGAGATTATTTGCGGAAGTTCCCAAACACTGTACTGGTGCTCCACTATAATTTAAGCCCTCACTATAATTTAAGGCCCACTGCAGGCCATCGTGGACTGTAGAGTGTAGACCACGATCACTTGGTGTTAGGCGCAATGGCGCACGGCTCATTACAGCCTGGCAATCTACTGGCCGTCGTCCGTCATCATACACCTTCACCCCGTCTACACAATGACAGGTGAAGAGGCATACTTTATACTGACGAGACAAGTAAAATATTTGCATCCCAACAAAGTCATATCGGACACTGCACTAGCTGTAAGTAATTTCTCCGCTTAAAGTCAAATCAAAGTGATATCTGGAATCGTGTTCAGCAACTGGAAGCACTACGCGAGAAGCTGGGCATGGAGTCGCACCAGCTGGAGCGGGCAGTGCAGCAGCAGGCGGCGGCCGGCTCCCGCGCCAGGCTGCTGGAGGACGAGCGGGCCATCCTCGAGGCCAAGCTGCACAAGCTGGAGGCCGAGCTCAGCGCCGCGGAGCTGGCCAGGGACGCTCTGAGGAAGGACAAGGCGAATGTGAGTATCGAGCTAATGAGGGTGTTTCATATTCTATTTGCCACCAGGTGCCGCTTGTAGCATGACTGTCGCATATTCGGCATTTGTGTAAGAAATTATGACTTACATTATTTGATACTAAATATTATTAGTTATTGGACTAAAACTACGCCATAGTGGCTCAGAAGAACAACCCCATAGAATTTTTAAGCTAAGTAAAAATTATAGTCAGAACATGACGTGTTACTATATCGAAAAACATACTTTCTCTTTCATCAATATTAAAAACGAGAGAGATTAAGTTTCTTTTAGCTGCCATTTATGACACTGTGACTAAGAGTACTTTGCAGAATTTTATCTGTAAGTATGTATTTATCGAGTACTTACACTAAAACTAATAAGTTCTTATAAGACCGTTAAAGTTAATGTGAAAGTCGACGATATCGCCGATCGGCCTTAGCGCACAAAAAGCCACAATAAAATGTGATCAGCTCTTGAGATGACAAATAAATGCACACAAACACCTTGTCTTTCAAGTTTACTCTGAGAAACTATATTATGTACAGTCAGCAGAATATACTGATAGACAAAAAATATAAACAGACGAACGAAGTAATAACCTCCTACTTTTTTGAAATCATGTTGGATGTGAGTAGCAGGAGATCTTCCATTTTGGCATTCATTGGGAGAGACGTCCAGCAGTGGACGAATATAGGCTGATTTGATGATTTTGATGATGATTTTTAGCAAGCCAGGGTAAAAAGTTTTCTATGCGTATAATATTTTTCGTTATAATAGAAATATGAATGTGCCCGTCTGTTACGTATTTACTCTATGGTTTACTAATACAAATACTTAATTTACCATACCTACTATGTTTACAGTTTGGCATAGAGCTACTTTGAGTGCCGGAAAAGGATAACGTATAGTTTGTATTGCAGCAAAATGTAGGGTTCCACGCGATAGACCAATGCACAACGAAGATGTCAGCAACCATAAATAAAGTTCCTGGGTATTATTCTGACTGTACCTCTTATCGCAATATCAAAAAGTCGAGCATTCCACGGCAGTGCAATAAATATCTTACACTCAAAACTCGCGATTCGCAGCGCAGACAACATTCTGTGTTCACGATTTACCTACAAGACACATCGTGATGAAAAAATATCACCATTGTCCCTTTTACAATTATTTATTGCGTATACACCATAAAAATAGTTGGAATAAAGATGCAGGAATGCGTAAAATAATAGGCGCAAAAAGAAAAATATTTTGAATGTAACAACTTTGCAATGAGACTCGAGGTGTAGGGGAAACATTGGATGTTGGATGTCTCATGACTCATGAGTCATGACTCATGACTACAATGGCTTAAATACATCTCTTTGTCTGTTAAGTGGCTTTTCCAACGTACCATAATAAATAATTATTGTGTATGTTGATGCTTACAATTAAGTACAGTAGAAGGTAAGGGACATTATTCAGCAATATTTGATGAAACGAAAAACAGCTTCTGTGATAAAGCTTAGCGTGTTAGGCGGACTTGCGCCAATCTGAGTTAAAAATAACTCCGAGTTAAACATCATGT
>DWTA01000175.1:0-12940 GCA_018236805.1 Plebejus anna | reverse complement strand
CATACATCCATACATCCAAACTTTCGCCTTTATAATATTAGTAGGAAGTAGGATTGGCTGAACATGCTGGTTCGTAAATTTGCAAAAAGAACTATAACAAACACTTTATAATTTAAGCGTGGGAACTTATGATTGAGAATATCTGTGGTATTAACACATTAATTATGACTATAATATTACTATTTGCTAGCAACAATCGTGTGATGTTTTTGTCTACAGTCGTGTTGTATATGAGAGCATCGACCTTATCTTCCTTTATCTTAATCAAATCAAACCCATCAAAGTGGAGTGATACACAAGTACACAACTCACAAGTCATATTATCACTCATATCTCCTTGAAAATCTACGGATTTAGTTGCTAGTTGTTTAATAACTTCATAGATGCCTTCTCCTGATTTAGTCTGTTGCTACTCGAGCAGAAAATTGTATTATACAATTGTTGATTCATCAGCTGTTATACATCTGATTCATAATAATTATCATTAGGTAATAATAATAATTCTTTCCACATTGTAATACTACAATACGTCTCAAGGCCAAGCAATTTCCCAGTTCAAACTGTAAAGATTGTTGCTTATCTCAATTTATGACTGCTCTATCTCTGAAACCCGGATAAATACAGTTACCTAACTGGATCATATCCCTGCGAGTTGTCGGAAATTGTGTCGACATTCTATTCACCACTTTATAGAGTTTCATAAGTGAGTGCTGTTGGATGCTCGACTAGATTTGACACCAATCCACGCAGTGTTTTGGGCGCGCGCCCAAGTGCTGAACTATCGAGTGACACTTCCTGTGTTATATAAGTAGATTGTATACGGTACATCCATTGATGGTATTCGTTAGAAAATTTGAGTGTGTGGACGTGCTTTAAAAATTACTCTGTTTTATTTGTCCCTACCAGTGACCGATTGGCTGCTTATTGAGGCATTACAAAAATACTTTCCTTCGATCAAAAATGCTTCCACATCAGGACCAAAATTTTATTTGCTTCCATTCCAAAGCGCGGCACAACAGTCTGTCTTCATTTTTGAGGTCATTTTTACTGTTTTACTTCTTTATTGCCATAGCAACGCAAATACAAGACAGTCAATGACCTCTTTAGGTAGCGGAAAACTTTGCCATACTTTGCATTGCATGAGCATTCAAGATTTAGCTTTTAATTAGAAGACAATGAATTATTGCCAGGTCTGACTTCATACAGTAGGAAATTGTGGCGTTGAATCGTTTCGATTCGCCGCAAAAGAACTGGCATCAGAAATGAATCAATAGAATATGACGATAGAAGTCTCAGATTTTCATGTTAGAAAGTTAGAAAGTATATTTATTTGTGCATTTTACATGATATGTTGATTGTTGTAGCATTCTACCTCAGTACCACTATTTATATCGACGAAACAATGACTTCTGCTTAATATAAACTTGTGCTTCGGCCAAGTGTATTTTGCGAACATTCGAATGCAGTTTGGTATTTGGGGATGACAACTTGTTTATACTGTCTTATTAAAAAGCAATTATATTTATTACGTTAGCTCTGCTATAAATATACTATGTGCATACAATCTTCATGTTTCTACTATCTGCAGTGTACGTGAAGGAATTCTGGCTATCCTAACAATCCGAGGAATAGAAGGACGCGGTACGACATAAAAGATAGTTACAATATAAAAGCATTATTTCAGTTAAAACTTCTTTAATGAAGCGGAGTTATAAACCGTCAACTGAAGCAGTCATACGGTCATACCTACGACAGTAATATAATATTGTAATATTCCATAGCTCTTTGAAAATATAGTCTACGTAGTAAAGGATCTGAATTATGCATATTCTTCTTAGGACTTGTCTCAAACATATGATCTGCGTGGAAAAATCCTTCTGGTTGTTAAAGTTATGTTTCGTTGTCTGCACTCTGCAGGTGGACAGCGGCGGCGGTGGCGCCGAAGTGATGGTGTACTCTCTCGGCTGGGGCATGAGCGAGCCGGAGCGGCGCGGGGCCAGCAAGCGAGTCCAGCCCACGCACACGCTCTCGCCTGATGATGGTCATGAGGTGGACGTGCTGCCGCTACACAATCAGGTAATATACATTGTCTTTGCTAAAATGCTGAGCTTTTATGCGGACAGCTTTGACACATTGCGGTGAAGAAACAAACTCTTTCTTCCGAACATGGTGCATCAATTGCACCAGGATGCATGAGCTCTGGTGGAAAAATTGCTAACGCAATCTGATTATTTTCTCTTCACTATAAAAATGTCTCACTAACTTTCAACGCGACCGATAACCTGAAAGCTGCATGACCTTTTTCTGGATCATTAACCTAATCACCTTCTAGGCCATTGGTCGAATAACCTAGAAGCTGCCAAGGTTACTGGGATAATCCTCGTTCATATTTTCAGTTTTGCATATCGCCACTTTTTAAGTAGCTTGATGTTGCTCATCATTCATGCGTAATAAAATGAATAATATAACATAACGTCTTCCTCAAAGACTGCCTTCAATGAAACGTAAGATGTTAGAACCCTTTGACCAAACAGCGTCCTTAAGCATATGAAAAATTCTTGATCAAATACAGCCACGTAAAGAATTACTACGTCGTTGTTTGTATCGTCACGTTTCATCTCTCTATTACGAGGGCCATAAACTTGAACATTAAAATCTGCATCCACCATTTTAACATACTGTAATTATCATTGGTGTAGTTCTATTTAGACTGGTTGCAAATAGCACACGCCAGTGGCAAATTTGATATGTTTGCACGAGAAGTCTGTTTCATACCATGTTTTTGTTTTGTGAAAATTCTCCTCGGGTTAACGTGCCAGTTGTGGATTCTAATCTTACGTAAATATTTACATCGCAATTTTACGGCGCAGATTAATTCTTTGGGTTATATTGGGTATTATGTAAATGGAACTTCTCTATCTGTTAATTCTCCTTTTTAACCGACTTCCAAAAAGGAGGAGGTCATAATATGTTCGGCTGTGGATATATTTTTTTTATTTGTATCTTTCTATCTTTACTCTTTTCTTTTGCTTATACTACTTACGTTCAATATTATACCGGTCTCGACTCTCGAGGAGGACATTTAACAAAGAATGAATAAAAGGAGTTTTCGCTTGCAGTTTGCACTCCCGACTGCATTAAGCCACCTCTGTTGTTTCAATCCAAGTCATTAACCCCCCGTATTTGTATACATTTATTTATTATTCTTATCTTTAAGACGTCTCGATAAAACATCGACGTGAACAAATATTCTGTTGAGAACGTCAGGGTTATACGGCGTATTTACTTTCGAATGTTCTCGTACAAAATGAGTGCTATCGAAAGTGGTTTGTTTACGACAAATTGAGGCGTTTCGCGTGAATGTGCGCCTAATGCCTATAACTTTTCATTTGCACCTTGAATTATTGCTGCTTTATCTTCTAGCGAGTCTGCCCCAATTTCAGAAGTACAATTATTATTCATGACGTTTTACTAAACAACTATTTGATTAACGTGACACACTATTCCATATTTTAATTGGGTATCAATAGACCTTTAATTGAACAAGAATGCAGTTATCTACAGTATGTTGCTGCCAAGGTAACAGTGTCGGAGTTCTTTGTTCACAGTACTTGAATGATCACATGCGCTATGTTAGAACGCGTAGACGTAGAAACAAGGAAAATTGTTAACGGAAAAATTAACGTTCGCGTTTTTGCCTGTATTCCGCTAGGTAACATGCATTGATCGCTTTTTCATCAGTGATTAATGTACCCATTACGTGGCTGGGAAATTCTTTCTATGTTCTTTTAAACGGTTCTTTTGTTTCTTTGTCGTTGAATCGTTTGACTTACGTGAACAATTTGAGCTGCCTTCGTCTGGTATTTAGGCAGCGTTTGAAACCTTTACGTGAAACACGTTCTTTGTGCTCTACCACAGAATAGTATAACAGTTTAACAAGCTCTACGTCAAATTCAAATTGTATATTCACCTTGCAGCCAGGTGTATAAGGGTGTACTTTTGGGAGTAATAAAATTTTTCCAGAATGTAATATTTTATTAAGTGGAATTTTTTGGCACTCGCGAGTCTCTCCCAAATGAGGTCACGTAGTTGCTCTTGATCATCTCCAATGGATTTCAATATTTAATAAGTTGCGGGGTTCTATGTATTGTATATGTGGAGGTCATGGCCGATCGCTCAGCTTATATATTCTGTGGCTCTGCTTTAAATTTTTTTTAATCAATTGAGCTCATCGCCTTGCAAATGTCAATTTATAAAGGTAAATGGTTCAGGTAGTGGAAGCGTCTGGAGGGTTTGAGTTCGTTGCTCTTGAGTTTAGAGGAGGATGTCATTGGGCGTATTCTCGTCACGGTCAATATGTGACCTCCTACACTTGAAATCGTTATCGTGAGACCTTTCGTATCAATTTGAGTGGAAGCACAATCTGGTTAAATGTTAAGTATTTATAGTATACAAGGTTTAACTAAAGTAAGTGATAGTACTTTAGGGTGTGTTTCTTATACAGATTTTAATGTAAAAGTAGCAGCGCTGAAGGAGCTTTTTTGTTATTCGTATCGGCAAGCGCCCGAGCGTCATGAATTTTCCCATATAATGGTGAAAAAAGTTACTCTTTCAGCGCTGCATTTTTACAGTGAACTATATGGGGACCTATTCATATTTCATACCCTAAAACATTATTATTTATTACTTAGTTTTGTTACACCACCCTGTATAGGTTTAGGTGAATTAAACATGTGCATTTTTCAGTTGCAGCTGTAGGCACGTGCTTGTATTAACGTCACTGTGTCCAAATCGATTATCCACTATAAATACACTTACGTCTGACACCAAGTAACTTGAGCCATAAAGTAATAAAAACTCTTACGCAAATACTTTCTCATTGTTTTCCTATTGAAAAGAATTAAACATTATTATAAAACTTTCTTAATTCCTTGTTATTATTTTGTTACATTACAATTTTATTTAATCCTTTTATTACCTGCTGTGACAATATTCTTTGTGAAAGTTACGTACACCTGACTTTTTTGTTTGGAAACTTTTACCTGCCCCTTTATAACTTACCTGAATTGATCAATTATTTAACCGTTACATAAATATTTAATATAATACTTCTTTGTATTTTTTGTTAGCTTCGAGCTTGTTCTTCAGTTGGTGAACTTCTGTACCGGGTGATTTTATGTTGTTTCCTGGTTTGATAAATGCAATAGTATTTAAACAAGATATTAAAATCTATTTTGCATCTGCATCTGACAACCGGTCCTGCCGGAAATTTTTGTTATGTACAAGGTATCCAATAAAATTCATTAATTATTTCTAAATTTGATGAAGAATGTTCGCCAAAGAATCTATCACTAGAGTTTGTCGACAGCTAAACTACCGCATTGTCTGCCATCTTTAACTCAACGCGTAATTAGCCAATTATTTTGATTGTACGACAAATGTTTGGCATTGTTAGATACAATTTAATGACTAATATTTGTCGGTTGATATGTAATGTATAGCTACAGTTTCTTGTAAAAATTTGCACGGCTACGTCACAAACGTCACAATTCTTACGAATTCTAGAATTAATTTAGGAAAATAAAGTACCCACGAAAGTGCATTTCAAAGAATATTGATAGTATTTAGGAAGTTATTGCTTTTCTCAATTTAATTTAATGTAGGTTCGTAGACTAACTATTCGTGTATTGTAGCTACAAGTTCCCTTATCGTTTTCAATGTCGCAGTTATTACCTCACTCGGTGACGAAATCGGCTCGTTTAGCAATAGTACGCACGTCTACATGATTTATGTAACACGTGGCTCGGTGGAACTCATTTTCTACATTGAAAGTTGTACCCAAGTTGTACACATGTTGTACCCATTTCTTTATTCTCACGAAGTTTCTTGGTTGTAACTAGAACAGTTTTATTTCTCCAAGGGACAGCCTTTTCACCACTTCCTGATAGGCTATCCACCAATTAATTTGACAGATCGAGTATGGAGAATCTGTCAAAAAAGTTGTGAATAGCCTTTTCGGCACTTAATCAGGAAGTGGTGAAACAGGCCCTAAAAATGCTTATTTGATTTTGAACCTTCATTGTAACTTATAATATTATTATTGCAATAACTATACTTATTGCTTGAAAATACGGATTTAAATAATTATTATTCAAGATCACAATATGATTAAAGACCTTTAACTTTCGATTGTATCAGTCTGTGTTCCCATTGTTCGAGTGAATATTGATTTATATCTCCCAAACACGTGTAGACAAAACACGCGCCTCTTAACAATAGCCCTATCAAAAACATTTATCTCGTCCCAAACAATATTTATGTTCCTTTCGAAACAACAAGGAAAATGTGTTGTTAGACATTTTATAAATTCTATTATCAAACTCAAACTAAATATTTGTACATTTTGTTATCATATACTTATTTATATTTCTCGAGTTATGCAATTTTTGTGAGCTTATCAAATTGGTTCAAATTATTTTATTTAGGTAAATTTAATATTACCATGTCTATGCTAATTGTAGTCAGTTTGTAATGCTTCTATTTGATTTATTGATCCTTGATAGTATTTTTGCTTTTAGTACTCCGAAATAAATATTGCATGCTTACAAGTAACAAGTTACGACTACTTCGACTCATTCATTATGCTTTATAAGCTGAATATCCTTTTCCAAAATTCGATGTGGATTCTCTCTAGCCGAGCAATACACTCCGATAGTATCTAATGCTTCTGAAAGATGTAGATCTTATTTCTTATCATCTTTCAGGTGGGGGGTCACACTCGACTCCTGGTGCTGAACGATAGCACCGTCATCAAGCCGCTCAACATAAGGGAGCTGCATTTCTACCAGAACATTCCCGAGGACATCCAGAGCTTCGTACCCAGATACAAAGGTGAGCACCCAACATGGCCGACAACCGTGTTGCCTGGTACGCTTTTGAGATTATCGCTGATTGCATCATTACCATTAATTGCATCGACATCTATTTATTTCTCTTTAATTATATTTTTATTATTGTCTACGTTTTTATTTAGTCTATCAATTGTATCGAGCAGTAAGGAAGTTTGTAGATTGTCTATGGTTTGTTTTTTTTTAATCGTAAAGTTTTATCGGCACACGAAACTGTTTGCGTCTCGGTATTAACGTAACGGCTTGTGTTATCGATATGTTGAATTTCAGATAAGATTTTTATGTAACTGTTGGTTAAATGTTACCCAACTCTCCTTATTGCTCATGATCGTGATCATCATTGATATTATATGTGTGGATGGGATGTGTGGAAGATCAAACCTGTCATCCAAATTATTTAGATAGATCGACTACAAGAATTTGAAGCCTTATCTTGTGAGTCTGCGTCAACTTTTATAGTAAACAAAAAAATCCCTATTGAAAATACTTATTCTATGAAACGTGAGCTAAAAAGGCACAATAATATAAATAACGATGCATTTGAAAAAGAGTTGCATACTTCTCATGCAATATCTAATTTTAGCAGTTTATTCTATGTAGTAGGAAAACTTTAAGATAAGGATGTTCCTGCTAAAATATGGCTTAGTTTGCTAGACAGGAAATGCTGTCATAGTAAAATTTATCCGCAAGCGCTGACTTTTGATTTCCTTATCTGTATGTTAAAGTACAGATTTACTTCTGCATTGAGTGCTAGAAACATACATTTTTAAAGTCCAATCCATAATATTAATATTTAATTAAGAGGGTGGCGGGTTTGAGCGAGTCAGGGTGTGCGAACGCGGGGTAAGGGGTGAGGAACACAATATTAGTTTCGTTGTTGTCGCAAGGGTTGCGGCGCTGCGGCGGGCGGAGCGACCACGGCGGCTCACCACACTACCGCCCCTAATAGCGCCCCTAGCGGTAATTTTTCTATATGGGTTTGTAAACCTTTATCTAAACCTACATCCACGACATACAGACAGGCTTGGCGTACGGTGAGTGACTAGTGGCTGACGATGTTGAGATTCGTTTTTCAAATATTTTTGTCACGTGGCGGTTGCCACCGGCCACAGTAGTAGCAAGCACAAAATGCTTGAAGAGCTCGTTGAGTTGTTGCCACCGGTCGATCGCCAGTTGCCGAGCCACACACTCACATCAACACACACGCATACACACAATCAAAAAACAGATCCACTTACACAACCAAAGATATACAAACCCTTTATAAATATCGCTACCGTAATTTCTCACTTTTCATTAATTTTAACGCTGGCAACTTGCACGACTAGTGAGTTACTACCACGTAGACATCAAAATCTTGTATTATACTTTAGATCACTGTAAAAACCTTGTTACTTGGTAACCCAAATTGTTATTGATTTTGCAGATGTTTAAATCATTGTATAAGACTAACATTCTGTATGCGCTCGTCGAGTGGTGGCAGTGAGTGATGGTTCGGCCGTTTGTTTCAGGCGTGATGCAGGCCTCACACATGGGTGGCACGAAATTGGACAAGCGGTATTCGCCGTGTTTTCGCGACGAGAACGGGCGAAAGCAGTCGTTGGGCGGCAAGAGAAAACGAGACGACGTGTTCAAGTGCGTATAGCGTGCTCGCTCGCACGCGGGATTTACTCGACACTTGTCATGTGTCCTTTATCATATTTCAGAAAACCCGGCCCAGGCGTCGCCATTTTATCATACCATCGCAATAATGTTAAAAACTAACGCGAACGATGCACGACCCATTCACAGCGGGCCCAGAATGTGACTTGTATCGTGGACGAGTGGTAATGATATTTGATTGCAATTAAATTAACGTAACGCCAGATTAACGACAGCCCGACAAATTGTTCGACCTGATTAGTGATTGAGTGTCGGTGGCCATTTTGAGGTCGCTGTCGACGCCATTTTGAAATATGCTGCCGTGTAATTGGCTATTTAAAAGTGTTTTCTGATTGGATATTTTTTTTTTGCTTATGTATGGTCAAATAGTTTGTTGGACTGCAGTTCATTATTTATTTTATTTAAGCCCTACATATGGAGTTATCTATAATTGCATCTTCTCTTTTGCAGATTTAAAGTACACCGAAATGGCAATGCTAGTGAAGTTCTTAAGAGCATTGCTCATATGGACAATTCTAATAAGCAATGTAAGTTGAGTTTTGAAAGAGTTTAAATGTTGTATAAAATAAAGAGCAAACGTCTGGTTCTAAAGACTCGTTTTTTTTTTAATATTATTTACAAACCTAAGCCGGTAATTCATTGTGAGTGTCGTGGATTACTTTCCAGGCAAAATTTGAGGTAACTCAAAACGTCTTTTCAGTATTTATTGTTCAAGTGAATATGCTCATTGTATAAGTTTCATAGCGCTTACTGTATATTGCTATGACTTTGTGTTTGACAAATAAAAATGTTAATAACAAATGAGCGAGAATAATATTAAGTATAGCTTTACATTTTACTTTATAACATAGCGGCTCTTTGCAGCGCTTCGGTATCCGCCATTTTGTCGCTGTAACAAAATGGCAGATTCTGACGGCTCCTTACGCTTGAAATTTTATCGAATTTATCTGTCAAACGCACAATGTTTTGTAGTCCTCGAAGTGTAGTGTACTGACGATGATGATGGCTCGTAGATTTCCTGATGATGGAGAACATAACGTGGTCGTACCGGCGGCCGTGCGTGCTCGACCTCAAGATGGGCACGCGGCAGCACGGCGACGACGCCAGCGCGGAGAAGCGCAGCAAGCAGATCGCCAAGTGCGCCGCGAGCACCTCCGCCACGCTCGGCGTCAGACTATGCGGCATGCAGGTCAGTTGGTTGGCTACTAGGCGGTAGGGCAATCTTAGTTATTTATTTATTATATAATAATTATTATAACGCCCCCAAACGTATTGTTAACTTTAAAATAAATTTGACACTCCTATCTTCTGTTTTGATTGAGATTTGAGATCATCGTTTTCTTTTTAATATATCTTTGTAAACATCAAATAAAAAATATATTTTTTTGTTTTTTCAGGTGTTCGTCGGCGAGACGGGCGCGTGCGTGCGACGCGACAAGTACTGGGGGCGCGCGCTCACCGAAAGCGGACTGCGCGAGGCCCTGCGCGATTTCTTCGCGGCGGGCGGCGGCCTTCGCGCGCGCGTCGTGCGGCAAGTGCTGCGCCACCTGGACGCGCTGCGCCGCGCCGTCGCCAAGCAGACCAGCTACCGCTTCTACTCGTGCTCACTGCTCATCGTGTACGAGGGGGACGTCGAGGCCGCCCCCGCGCCCTGCGCCGCCGCCGCCGCCCCCTCCGGCCACTTTGACATGTCCACACTGAACGACGAAATCGACGACCGCCGCGAGCCCCTCGTCCACTCGGAGGAGACGATGGGCGGATACGAGGACGGCGAGGCGGGCGGGTCGCCGCAGCGCGCGCCGCCCTCCCCGGACTCGGCCGACAGCTGGATGGCATACTCGTCCGCGAGCGGCGACTCGTGGCGCGGCGAGGCGGACGAGGCGGACGAGGGTGGGAAGCGCGTGCGCGCCAGCCGCGAGGACGAGCGCGTCGACATCCGCATGATCGACTTCGCGCACACGGCGTACGCGGGCGCCGCCGCCGAGTCGCCGCTCGCGACCGCCACGCCGCACCACGGGCCCGACTGCGGCTTCCTCACCGGCGTCGACTCGCTCAAGCGCCTGCTCACCGAGATCCTGCAGCCCTACAGTTAATGAGCGCCGCGCCGCGTGTGGACCTCGTGTGATCGAACCGCGCCCGACCGCGTCGGAGTGACGTTCGACCGATGAGTTTTCGTTTGGAGAGTAATCTTGGGAGCGGCCCTCTCGAGCGGCCCGCGCCTCCCTCGATGTGGCGGGCGTCCCGGCCCGCCCCTCCCGCCCCGGCGAGCGGCGTCGTCGAGGCCCCGCCCCCTCCCCCGGCCTCGTGAACGCGCGTCGGTCGCACCTAGTGAATGTTGGCAGTACAAACCGAGTCGCTCGTAAACTCGTCGTCCTTCGACGGGACCCAGTAGGTAGTTGTTTATGTTAAGTATTACTTTTAATGACTACAGAAGGTATGATTTCAAATTTTGTCTCGTCGGTTTCTATGTTGATGTCCAAAATCGAAACATTCCTAGATTAGTTATCGTTAGATGTTCGTTTAAAATTAAGTTCCGATGCGGATGTTAAATTAGAGTTGTGCATTTCGACGAATGATCTGTATTGAATCCGTCTCAAACCTGAAACCCAGTAACTGAAGCCAAAGCGAATAGTGTACACAAGACCAATGTAGTGATCCTAAATGTAAAGCTATTTTCCTTTTATGTATATGACAGAATGTAAATGAAATATTATGTGTGTTACGAATGAAGACATGATATTTTATAATTTATGAGAACGGCTGCTGGCAGTTGGAACATGTACTATTATATATTGTAAAAAGTATCTCAAACAAGTTCATGTTCTAGTTGTGAGTGGTTGGCAATATTAAATCTAAATTAATTATAAATTATTATTTGGCGATCAGTATTATTAGTATGTTAAACCAGTTTTGGTGATGTACGTTAAGCAGCAGAGGTGCTAGTATACACTGCCAACGTGAACGATACGGACACAGTGTGGCATGGTGTCAGTTGACAGTACATGTGTGCGGGGTGTTCACTAGATATAGCCAACATTCCTTCGTGCTGCATTCGTCGTGTTTGTTCTTATAGGCTTTTTTATATATTTTGTTGAGGCATAAATTTTTAAAATGTACCTGGTTAATTAGGATGCTAGGCTGTATTAAAAATTATCATTTACGTCTGTTATTTTAAATAACTGTATGACACTATTTTGTTAAATAAATTTTAGGTATTTAAATCAATTGTTTTATTTAATATCACACCAATTACAATATTCTTGTTAAAAATTACTAACTTGTTACTAAGTACATCTACCAAAAGTATATGGTATAAGTAATCGAAAAATATTGGAAAATTAAAAATATGTCTCGGTTACTTTTAATGATTAATGTAGAATTTCAGGACTTCCTAATCAGGTGTTTCAATCCCAGAATTATTATCACTAGGGCAAAGACAATTGGTGTTTTCATTCTTTGTCCACTAATGTGTATTTAGAGACATCATAGGTTTTGTTTACTAAGGACCATGATCCCTTCTTCATAAACAATAGTTTGAGTATACCTGGTATGTCCAGTCGAGGATTGTCGTTTATGATTGATACCACAGTGCTCTGACTCAGCCCAAGGTTGCCAATCTTTATCTTCTTTTTGGGTTTCCCTGGCCTTTTGGGCGGTAAGATTACCCCCTTTGTCTTTATTTATTTTATTTTATTTTATTTGGGATAACAAACAATTGCGTACAAGCTTAATACTAACACTTATGTAAACAATATCCACAACATAATATTTTATGAATAAACAATAATATTGATTACAAAGCAGATTGGCAAACCGGTAACATCTTAAACATAACAGAGATAACTGAGAGTATCGACAGCAATATTTGTAAAATTTGTGTTAGTACTTACTTATCAACTATTTTTGCTAGAATTTAATTAACCTTTTCAAACAACCGTTTTCTGAATTGATATAAAGATAATGCAAATATATCGATGTCCGTGAAATTATCATTATAGCCTTTCATAATTCGCTTTAATGGCGCCCTATCACCAGCATTCGTTCTGCTCGGTGTGGGAGCAAACAGCTTATGAGTGTAATTATCACGGATTCGTTGTGAGCGGCTAGGTATGCGAAGGTAAATTTGGTTTATCAAATTATTACAATCAACTAGATTGTGACAGATCTTGTAGAGTAACATTTGATCAAAGTATATTCTTCTCTGTTTAAGAGTTTGAAGAGAGAATTTATCCAAAAGTGTATTGTACGGTAATCGCTTTCGCTCTATTTTATAATTTAAATATTTTAAATATTTACGTTGCACTGATTCTATTTGATCATTATATTTCTCATAGATTGGACTCCAAATGCATGTGGCGTATTCTAGTTGC
>DWTA01000174.1:0-12946 GCA_018236805.1 Plebejus anna | reverse complement strand
AAATGCTATCGAGCTGAAATTTTGGGAATACTTATTTTTTACCCTGATTTCTTTATTTTATTAATAAAATTCGCTAAACTTTGACCTTGTCGCCATCCCTAGATCCGACCGAATTGACTGAACTCGTTTTGTGTGTGATTTTTCCCATGTGTGTGTACCAGTTTGTCATTATCAGACTAGGCCGGTGAATGAAACTCATCAGCTGTATCCCGGTTTAGGATTGCATTTCCACCTGAGATGTGTTGCGAGGAATGTGTTTTTAAGATCCAATATAGAATCGCTGAGCTGAGCGATGTCATGTCAATGAAGCGATTCTATAATCTATTGGTTCTCAAATTCCTTGCAAGAAATCTCTGGTGGATACACAGCCTTACTACTCTAATGCATTTATCAAATTTCTTGTTCGTTCCAATCCGTTTCCTAACTTTGATGACCAATTAAGAGGTATTTGAAAGACAGCAGTTAAAAGTACCTAAGACGCATATTATGTACTGACGCATTCAATCTTCCTTCCCCTTGATCCGAGGGAGAGGGTTCAGGGTATAATCAATTATTATTGTACTATGGAAACACTCATAAAAATTACTTCAGCAGTTAGCTGCATTATAATAATTGGTTATTAAAAGGAGGGACAGCCTAGGGTTCTGTTGATTCCCTCGAGAATGGAATTGGTCCCATTTGAGACATTTTCAGATCTCAAGTAGGTACATAATACAAGAAACCCGCAGGAGGTTAGTTCCATACATGGTGTATTGGTTACTTCATTCCGATGGACTAAGGCCTAGGCTAAATATTTTACGTTACCTTGAGAATACTGGCAGGAACCTTTCTGGAAATAATAATATTATGGACCAATCATTCTATAATATTTTGAGCTAACGGGGGGTTTGACCCTTCGTAGTAGCTATGGTCGACCTCCAGAAAACTTCAACGCCTGCAGGCCGATCTGACAGGAGTTCAGTCAACTCAAACTGCTATCAGTCCGATTGGATCGATGGGCCTCCCTGCGCCCCTAGCCATCAAGACCTTTTTCTGTAAGAATCGCCGATTTAGATGTTTGAATCTGACATAAGACGAGTCAAACGTCAACGTCATATTACTTAATTATCGAACGATAAAGGCAATTCCATACATTTTGATAGACCATTCTATAAAGAAGTGATAAAGAAAACATCATGGCTAAAGGCCCTGTATTCGAGCCTTTATATTCTTTATCGACACCACGCATGTACGGTAAAATGTCTGTATTGAATTGGCTTGGAGGCCACTGGTAGGCTTCATACGAGGCTGCTGTAAGGCCGTTTTATATTTAGGTACTTACATTTTACAATCTTATTTGATTTTATTCAAGTGATATTAAATTTAAATTTGTAAATTGTAGCACATACCTATTTCGACTAATGAAGCTTTATCGACTCCTATGTTTTAATTTTTTTTTGTATAATATATACAAAAAAAAAATTATATATTCTAGCCAGTTTTGTTTTCTGAGTGTTTGAACACAGAGGAAAATCTGGCCTTTTCTTAGGTTTTTGAACGTTCATATCTTTTTTAATAATTAAATTATGAAAAAAAAAGAAAACATAGGGACATTGTATAAGTGGCCATAGATATTCAGGAAAAAAATTATATCTCTGCCGGTACTATCCAGGGAGGAAACAGCGGACAACGTTTGTATGGAAAAACGGCGGTGTAGTTCCCTCTTAATCATTTAATCAAGGCACAATTGATAAAAAGCTAATTTAACTTTATTTTAATTTGTTTTTTCTTTACATAGTAATTAGTAATTACGTACCTATACTTATAGATTTCCCCGTCCACTTTTAGGTACTTATAAAAATATTTATACTGCGAATAACAGCTACACTTAGGTCCTGTTTCACCACTTCCTGATAAGTACCACTTAACTTGACAGCTGATGAAGTATGGAGAATCTGTGAAAAAAGCTGTGAATAGCCTATTTGGTACTTTATCAGAAAGTGGTGAAACAGGCCCTTAGTCTGCTAGCATAATTCTATATCTGGCATATTAAAAAAACCAATGACAGAAATAGGCAGTAGAGCGTGTACTTATAGCTATTTGCATTATAAATTTTTAAGCTAATGCCTAGCTTTTATCACAGGCTTTGAGCGCAGCGACCTAATCGAGAAATTCCGTAACGACAATAAACCATAACATCGGCATCGTCTAATTATAGATTTTGCAGATTTCAGCACGGTGTTTGTCAGCGTGCGACTAGACTCTAGACGAATGCGAATCATAAGTGCAAAAGTTGGTAAAAAATGCTACACAAGCTTTACCGCGGCAGTCCCCGAGTTGCCACACATTTTTTACTTACAAAGCAATATTTAATAATAAACAAAAAGAGAGAAAATTTTATCTTGACATAAAACTCCTTCCACTGAAAACTAAATTATAAACTGAAAGAGAGAATCCATTGAAACGTTTGCTTTTTGTACTCGATTATATATCTTCATCAGCTCAGGTCGAGCTAAACCCTTTGATGATCTCGCTTTAAATTCAGATCCAGAGCATTTTGAATTCTATACTGGCATGAATAAAACATAGAATCGTCTACTCACAGTGTACATTTAGCCTCCATTTGTCTTCAATAGTGGAATCAGGTATGTGCTTATTCTCAGCTTGGCACGTCAAATATTTTCCGTCGTCCTCCACTCCCGGCACGAGACTGAGTACGCTCAACGTTTCGTTGTTTTCAGAGAACTGTAAAATACATCTAATTAATTAAATGTCCTATACTTTTATTGTATCTAACATTCTTGTATATTCCGACACTCTACTGTAAATAAAAATTGTCATCTCATATTTTTAGCATTACTGTTGTTAAAATTACGCAAAGAGTTTAAATATATAAATTATTTCCTTACCTAAAAAAAAGTTATGAACACTTTCAGGGCCTAACTATACTATACTTTAGACCTATTTACAACGTGGATAATTAAAAAAAATGAATTTTAAATTATGATAATATTATTATAATATCTAATATTTAATTTTGTAGCTCTTGTACCTTTTCATATGCCTAAGCAGATTTCCTTTATTTTACAAAAAGGGATTCGAAATCTTTTCCTGATTTTATCTAATCTTTCAAAAGGCTTGGTTCTATGAAATGAGAATTTGCACAACGTTATTTATTTTTATGTAAGACTCAGGTAAAAGTTAAAACGGTTTACATTTATATTGATGTCACAAAAAGCTTCTTTTTTTATTTATTAAATTTAAAAGATATTTACCTTTATTTATGTGTCTTAAATCTCTTTTTGAAACGAAATCCAAGCAGCAATCGTCGTAGAATCGTAACACTTTGGTTTACACTCGTGAAAATAATGACGATTATGATTCTTACGCTTGCCAGCACCCTTAATTACGTTAAAAAGACATCGAAGAAAAAGAAGCAATTAAAAGAAATATAAAATATGATAAAAATTATTGTTACTGTCGTGGTGGCTTTCATTAAAAAAATCACCCTCTCTTAGCAAGAAATTAACAAAACAATACAAACAAAAGAAAAGGGGACATCGAGATCTTTTGTGTTCACAAAAAAATGTCACGAAAACAATAATGAACATCATTATGGGCGTAGGGAATGTCCAATTATTAAGGGAGAATTTCTTACATTTTTCGCCATTCGCTTGAGCTGCCTGTTATTTTTCCACCAAGTGACAGATGCTTCAGGTCGAGAGCCAGTCGTCTTACACTCGATTTCGTACCTTTTGTCCGCGGACACTTGCTTTTCTTTGGTCAATATGTTCACTGTTATCGGTTTCACTGTAAATTAAACACGATTTGTCACACCATGCCTCTAGCCCTCTACCATTAAACGGGTACATGTGAATAAAATTGTGATAATAGAGAACATAGAGAACAATATCATATTTTGCTATTACATCACTAGTACCTCTAAATTACAGTAATATTAATTTATTTTAATAATTTAATGATACTGTCAACATTTATCACAATATGACACCAATTCGAATAACTAATATTGTCCTACCTCTCTCATCAATAAACCGCAGAGATTTTGTTGGGATGGGCGTTAGATATTTTTTAATGAGTGATAAGTTCATAAAAAAAACTTGGTCGGAAAATTTTTGCAAATATTTATAGTTTTAGTAACTTATTAAAAATTTAAATAATACGCTTAATTACCAGCAATTTTTTTTATAATAAACTGAAGATTTATTTAATTTGTATGAAATATTATAAAGCCTATATAGAATTTCCTTTTTCGTAATTTTATTTTTTACGCCATCTTAGATTTCACAAAGGTTCGATTTTGCAAAAAAGATACCTAAGCTTTTAGTTTCAGTAGCCATATCAAGTGATACTTTCAAAGTCTTTTCGGAAACCTTCCGAGAAAAGAATATAAATTCTCATTGACGTGACAGGCAGCCAGCTCAAAAGAAATCAAAGAATTTATCGCTTGTTTAATCAAACGTGAAACGTAGAAATATTCTTAAGGCCTGCCCCATATTATATTGGAAATTCCTTCCTTTCCTTTTCGAAATATTATCAGGAGATACAAAGATAGACAGATTTTCCTCCTCCTTTTTTATCGATTGTCAATCCTTACTCGAATAGAAATTCTAAAAATAAATCGATCTACATATTCTTGAAACACGGAACGTAAAAATACTTACAATTAATATCTAAGATTAAAACTTTGGTTTCAGGTGGGGCGAGGTTGGTGTTAGACGCTTGACAGACGAGTCTCGCATTGAGGTGCTGCCTCCCAACGTTGGGGAAGGTGAGGGTGTTGACTGTGATCCCATCAGCTCTCTGCTCGTACGAGTCATCTATGACCACGTTCTCCAGATACCACGTCACCCGGGGCCGTGGTCGACCTGAAATAGAAAAGAATTAGAACTATTTCTTTTTACATAATATTTTACCGTTTTATTACTAAATAATGTATACCAAAAATTTGAATTTGCATCGCATGTAGACTGTCATATTATACTGATACTAATATTTCAAACGTTTAATCTTATGCCATGTAAATAAATTCTGTTTTTGGTTTTTGTTCTTTATCACGATTCATAAACAATAAAACTGGATAAGCTTTACTGAATACTGATTCAATGAAATTTACCTTTTGCCATTTTGCATTTGATGGGACTATCACGATAGTTTATCGTCCCGAGAAATCTTTTTCTTTGGTATAAAACTGAAATCTATTTTGCCAAAGATATCCATTTGTATGCAAAGCGTCTTCTTTGCTCAGACACAGCAAAGCGCAGATGCAACATCGCATACTGAGTTACGTAGAACAAAATTTGTTTAGGTACAATGTATGTGCTCAAATATTCGATATTCGATAGAAGCAGTAGTAGGTATCTACGTGAATTTTATATTATATCATGGAATACGAATCGGATATGAATAAAATTAGTTCATTTTAGTATAGGTCCTAATGACGTGTCACGTAATATGGTAAACCTACTAATAATATGATAATACTGAAGCTAGTATTGGTGATAAGCTGATTTTTTGTGCACCTCAGTCATTCGCACTTTTTAAATAAAAAATAATGTTGTTAAATTAAAATTATTATTTTTATGGTTGTGATTCATCATATTTTATTGCGTCCTGTAGGTATATTTTGTCACAGGAAATAAATCAGACGTACAAAAGGTTGAATGTTTTTTAAATAACGACTCGAAGCTATTATACCTCGGTCCACGAACATTGATGGCAAGAAAATACTTGTCAAGAGGATCTTGTTACATTTTAATACAAACAATGTTCCAACGTTTACACGTAATTTTTCGGGGAGTTTTACACCTAAGTTCCAGAAGTAATTTATTATGTTTTACATTCATTACAATCTGTTAAATTCGAAATATGATTTCTAGTTAATAATAACATTATTACATTATACCATTTATATTTCTAACTTTAGAAAAATCAATATACCAGAATAATAGTCATCTATGGTATTATTCTAAAAATTGTATGCGCAATGAAATTTAATATTATACATGCCTCACATAAGCATTTCATTTTAACTTGTTATTGCATAATAACAATAATAATAACATTCTACGACCGCTGAAGTGATTTGACAAAACACGCGCTACTGGAACACCTACATAATGAAATAACAAAAAGTCGGTTGAATGCGAACAATAAGAACGAGGTGTCACACAATCGACCTATAAACGATACAAAAAAACCCACTAATGGTAGTAAATATGGGTGGTCGATGGGTTTTTCGATTTATTCGATAACAATCACAATTCCAGGCCCACACTATCTGGCCCGGTGATATCGAGGTAATGGGAGATGCAGATTAGATAAGAGGGCGTTAAAAATAATGTTGTTTTCATTTGATTCATGACAGTACAAATAAAATTTGATAATTCAATAAAATTGAACTTTCGAAAGAAATTGCTGTTGTACTCGTATCTTAATTATCTAATGCCAGTGTACCAGGGAAAGCTGAACAATTTATTTTGTTAATTTTAATGGTATGTTTTTCAGAATACACATAAAAATCTGGTCGTTTTCAAAATATACCGATTACGTCTGGTTTTCCGGCCAAATAATCATTCCTAGTGTTTCATTTCCCTCCGTAACGTCAAAACCATTGGCTCCAAAATGAAAACTGTCAACTTGAGTTTCTGTCGAATCAATAATGACCAGGGTTTTACGGTAAGGTAATTAATGTAATTTTCGTTTACCCGTTCATCAATCTAGCTGACAAGCTGTCATTATGCTACTGTAGATTGTGTTTTCCATCCACGGCGAATGAAAGGCTATAACGAAACGAGTTGAAAATTCCGACATTTTGAATAAATAAATGTACACTGTACAGGGCAACTCATTTTGTTCTTTTGGGGTTTTGTCACATGGCTCAAGCTAGTCATCTGATTTAAAAAAAGTGTTTTGTAACAATCATAATTAGTTTAGTACTAATAATAACATTTCCGCAATATATTGGCTTTACAATAATTTGTCTAGTTATCAAGTTCTTTTTCGAGTTTTACAAAGACAAAGCATTGAATTGTTTATGCATTGTTCATGTTATATATCGGAGGAAGTCATAAGCAGTCACGAGTCTAGTTGCTTTCTGATTGCTAAATGTCAGAGGAAGAGACATTATTAGATTAGTCATGAGTCTAGTTCTGATTAGTGATTACATAATATATTATATTTTGAGTAAGGGTTCCTGCACCTGCTCCCACACATAACTGCGAATTCATGCGTATTCGCATTGCAATGTTATTTTGAGCTTTGTCGCAGAAAGCGATACGATACGAATTCCCAGTAAACTAATTTCTTACCTCCTTCCACTTCACAGATTAGGACCACATCAACTCCCTCGTTGTATGGCTCCACGAGTTTCGTTCTATCTCTTCGTTTCGCGTCGTATATCGTAGGTCTATTTGGTGGTACTAAAAACAAAATCATGAATCAATTTACAGTCAATAAATCAAAATACAGTTTGAACTTTTTCGTGTAATTCAAGGTTTGTAGTTTCTATTGGCTGCAAATGTGGAAGCTTACGAATGGTCGGTTCTGAATTTCTTTTCAATTGATTTAGAGTATGCTAATGATATATTTACCTACAATATAATATTATCTACTATACATTACTCATAACCCAGTTTATAGAGTTTTTTTTAGAGTTTACCCATCGAATGTTGTTGCCTGGTTAATTTGACGCTAGGCAATTGAAGGCGCCAATGAGTAACTCAACCCAAAAAACTAGAAGCCGATCAGTAAAAGATGTTTATGTTCAATAATGCAGCCGACAAAGACCATGGTGACAAAATTGTATAACAAATTGAAGATAAGCAGATACTTACTAATTACACTAAAATTAACTTTCAGGTTCCTAGTGGGCGAGTTTTTGAAGTCGACCCTACAGCGGTAGACGCCGGCGTCGGCGGCGATCACGTTATCGATCATGAGCACAGCGGGCGTCGCGCCGCCACGGAAATAGGCTCGGTTGCCGAACACCAGCGGGGAAGACCACAGCTTCGGCTGGTTGTAGGATCGCCCTCGGATGTCGTAGCTGTAACAATGATTTTTTTTATTAAGAAGACAGGTCGCTGGAACCCTGACGTCACTGCGATCCATAAGGATCTATTGACTCCTTCGCACTTGAGTATCATCCCCAACCCAAAACTGCTCATAAATTGAACGATGTGGTTGGTAACAATGGTACAAAATTGCTTTTAGTAATATATAAAATTCTCGTGTCACAAAACGTTTGCCGGGTCAGCTAGTATCTAAAATAAGATACTTATCCTTTTATTCCAAATAGGTATTATAATCTTATCTATGCCATATACCTAATTAGATATATGTTTATTCATGACTTTTAAATCGTTTGTATTGAGGTTTTAAACGCTAACATTGAACTTTTTAAAAATATTAACAAAAATAAATTGAAATGGAGGTACATTAAACTTAGTAAGCATCGTATATTAATATAGCTTTCGTCTATCATTTGCAAGGTTAAATAACTATTTCTGTTTACACTTGAAATAAAGGCATTTATTTAAAGAACTAATTACTGATTCAATAAAAGGCTCAAAGGTATTTACGAATTATTTCAATCACTTATGTCAATTATAGAGCGTCCGTGGGTGGGTTAACTTAAATACCTTATTAGTGCGCACTCGAGAGGGTTCAATCCTGGGTGGAGGCGTGTACCAATGAGACATAATATTTTTCAGATCTCAAGTATACGGACGGATATATGGACGTACGGTTAAAGAAAACATCGTGAGAAAATTCGCACATAGTTAGGTCCAGAAGTATTGACCTGGCTCATTTCCTCTGGACTAGGTCGACTATGTTTCGATAATTATGTCGTATGGCGCTTGGGACCATACGGACATTTAAAATGTTGTCCTAAGAACAGTATTTGAAGAGTGGTTACTCAGCTCTGGAAATACCTGTATAAATCATCCACAATGGACGCAAACGTCTAGTTTTTTATGTCAATTACCTGTACAACGGCTCTCCATCCGACTCCTTAAACCAGAGCACCATGACAACCGCGTCGTCAGAGTGAAGCGGCTGGATGTCGCACGGTAGAGATGCCTTTTTCCCCAGCACGCCTTGGACGTCCGATGTTGGCACTGTAACAAGAGACAACATTGATTTCACTGTATATAGAAACTAAAACTACTTGAACCATGTGAATTAAAACATGTGTAAAATTTCTTCTATAAAATATTAATGTCATTAATTACATTTTTCGTAATTATTTTGACTCTTTATAACTACACAGCTTTGAATAAGTAGGTATGTATACGGTCTCCTGTTTTTCTGTTTTTGTTCGTAAGAAAAAAGTTTTTTCTTGTGTTGTTGTTGTTTCTAATGTTAAAAAGCATAGTTTTCTTCTTAAACCTTCGAAACTTCTAGATTTACTTTAAATAGCTCAATCGTGCAGGGATTTACTCGACTATTCCTTGCCGGCTTAGTATCAGATGTTTTGACAAATATGGAAGTCTAACAGGAATTGCAAACACCCTAATGCGACAGCAAAGAGACTTGCAATTTAAAGTATGGATGGAAAGATGTTTTGTTCTGAAATGTAATTTTAGATGGTCTGTAAAAATATAACGATGTATTTTTCTTAAGGAATACAATTTGAAATAGATACAAAATAGAAAGAAAATCGTAACAAGTTTTAATGAAACAGGAATAAAAAAGCAATTTAAGTACACAGACTTAACTAACGTAATTTACATAGAAATTCAAACCATATTGTAGGGATTTTTATGCATCACCCTAAAGCTTATAAACGAAATCACCCTTTAAAGTATTGCTTAGTATGGAACAATCAAGTAATTTTCTGCATGCCAATATGGAATTAGCTTGTTCATGGAAACTGGCGATAAAATACTTGAATAATAAAGTGATTGAGCAACTGAAGTGTGACTTACCAAGGCGTGGCGCGGGCACGAAACTACCGTTCTACCCGCAATCAGTGCTAAGACACAAATGTCTTGTTATTGCCGATATAACTTGCTTTTCACACGCCAAACACTATGGAAACCATTATTATAGCAAGCCCCACTTAACAATAAAAAAATTAAAAAGTACATAGTTTCATACTAGTATTATTATTATGTAAAGTTATGAGTTTACAAGCCGCTCTGATAGACATTCTATAGCGATGACTATCTAATTAAGGATTAGAACTTCATACATTTTCTGACAACGACTTTATGAAATTACTTCCTAGTTTATCATTAAAATATTATATTGTCTTTGAGTTTGGTCTTTTAAATGTACTTTTTGCCTAATAATCTCACAGCCATTAGGTCAGATTTGACCCTGACAAGTATTGTAAGTTTCAACAAAATTAAATCGCTTATTATTATGGCGGTATATTGAAATAGTTTTTAAATCTCCAGCTGGAAGTAGTTCAAATCCGTGTCACAGAGTTCACAGACACTGGAGAAATCACCAGGTTCACGGTGACATGACCTGTAATGGCACATTAGTGTAATCTGACGTCACCCATATCGGTGAATCATCCCCGAACATTTGCGGAACGTGGGACGCTTGACTGGAGATCGTGGGCTTCAATATCACGTACTCTAATATCATTTACGAAGCAGTACTGATGGGTTCCGCTTATTTGATCCAATTTTCTGAAAATATTATGATATCGACAGCACAGGATACTTAAATAGATGATCAAGATGTTACTTGATGTTCTTTGTTGGTACATAACGATCTTATTCTTTGTAAGAAATCAAATCATACAAATTACAAAGATATAGTATCTGTATAATAATATTATAACTAATGGCATGATTTCTATTCGTCACTGCAATCTGCATTATATGAAATTAAAACTTAGAAGACCAACAAAAGATCAACGGTCTTACTAAAAAAGATTTAAGCACTGTTGATTAGAAAAAAATTCAGTACATAATGGTGTCAAAACAACTAATCAATTTAGATGTTTAGATCTTTTGTGGTAAGACCGTTAATGTTTAAGCTAATAATATTGTACCTAATAAAAAGGCAAATTACACGTTCCATATTTAAAATATTAAAATGTAAGGGGGAAGATGACGCGGTTCTTCGTTTGATGAATATCCTCAAGTGATTACATTTTTCGCTAAAACAACGGATTACTCCAAAACAAACGAACGATTACACGATGTATATCAATACGAGTTTTGATTTATTACTACCCACACCGGAAGCTTGCGGTTTCTATGAAGCCGTTAAGGCGCCATATAACCACGATAAGTGCGGATTCTTATTTTATGGAAGGAAACTGTAGTATATTTTGCGCACTTCCTCTAACCTGACTCGGTGTTGTTTGACAGGAACCGAGTTTCCTGCGAGTGCTAATATCAGTTTTCTGCTATTTTTGTATAACAAAGCAGAGCAAAAAATTGATCAGATGTATTTTGCAAAAAATAATGTAGATTTTGAAAACTTTTCATCACTATGCAATTACTTATTTCCAAGCATCTCTGATATGAAAAAACCTGAAAAACCTTACCAAAATTTCCTATAACTATACTTTCAGCCCAACGTAACATATTACAAACGCGAGAAACATTATGTAAATAAAGTGGGATAAAGCGGATCAGAAAAAGAGGCTTGTTTTATAATATTTTTGAAAGCATTATCATTCAATGACGTGGCTTCATCGCATCACCATAACTTCTACCCACAAACTCGATTCATCGAGCCTTAACCCGGGATATATGGATAGGGCTTTACGCCAAACGCCCCGGTAATTCGAAATATTATGACGTACGCCTCACACCATTCCCATCAGGTCCAATATCATTGTAATTTAAATAAAATTACGACGCAATGGGACAGTAATTGCAGCTTCAAAATAATTGGACTCTTTTTGGTTGTTTGAAAACAGGTAGTAATTTTGGGAATATTAATGTCTTGGACTCTTGGTTGACTTATTAAAAAAACCTACCTGTCAGTTTAATAACTTAAATCTAAAAGAAACTGATGATAACCCAAAGCATTCCTTAAAGATATTAAAAAGAAGACATACGATCCAATCTATTTAGGCCACTTTAACAAGACGTTCTCTACAAATCAGAAATGTCGAGTAGCAGCCACAATATAGGATGTGGTAGTAACGGGGTAAAGTTTGATAAAACGACACCATGAAGCATTGAAGTAATTAGCACGAGCTCGGTGCCCGGGGAGTGATTAACTCTACTTCACACGTCTCACTGCGGAGTCACGTAGAAAAATATTCCACAGCTCGTATATGATTTGACCACGGCTTACTTTGCGGAGTATCTCCAGGGAAATGTTCTTTTTTTGAGAACGAGAAGAAAAGTCCCTTTATAGCAACTTAAACTAGGTTGTTTAGGAACTTTTACTTGCCTTTTATTAAACTTATCAACATTCGCATCCGAGGCATTTAAGAGGCCAAGACCACCTTCAGAATCAGGAGTAATTACGACAAAACGATTAATTTCTACATATTTATTTTTTAAACTCCTACCAATTTTATGTCATCTATCAAATGGCTATTAAATTGTTCTATACACCAGGAGTAATTACGACAAAACGATTAATTTCTACATATTTATTTTTTAAACTCCTACCAATTTTATGTCATCTATCAAATGGCTATTAAATTGTTCTATACACCAGACTGTTTCACACAAATTAGTGTTGTGAATTATTATTATTTATCTATATTTTATTTTATAGCCATGCATTTTTATGATTGATACTCAATAATAATTGTTTTGGGATATTAATCAAATGGACAGTGTGATTTTACATAATAGTTAGGGATATTAAAAATCGGTGTCAAAGATAGATATAGATAGATGGGGCGTGTAGACCTCGCGCATATTTCACTAATTATACAGCATGACTGGTAAGACATGTTCGATACTCGAGGTGATATTTGGCTATTATATTAGTTGAAAAAAAAATATATAAAAAA
>DWTA01000173.1:0-12951 GCA_018236805.1 Plebejus anna | reverse complement strand
CCCCTGTAAAAGGTCAATGTCCGTTATTCTCAAACGATATGGCACATAGTATAGTCAATATTTATAAACTAACTATATTTTGCCCGCAACTTTGTTACACAGTAATTTGCTTTCTGTTTTGGAAATAAAAGCTATATTCCTTTTCCAGGAATTAATGTTGATGTCTCTATACTAAATCTGTAAATCGGTTGAGTATTTTAAGCGTTATGAGGTAACAGACGATCATTTTCGGTCTTACCACAAAAGATCTAAACATAATATATTGAACAGTTGTTTTGAGACTGTTATGTACTGATTAATTTTCTAACCAACTGTTCAACAGGTGTTTAAATCTTTTGTAGTAAGACCGTTAATGTCCGTTAATGACCGTTTTAAAATATTATGCATTGTTTTAAATCACAGTTTCAATTAAAATAACCGAAAAATATTCTACATTTCAATAATAACAACTCATATAAAATGTAGGAGCTTCACTGAAGACAAGAGCAAACCAAACTTGGCCACTAATATAAGGCACCGAAAGAAAATTCAGTTGTAAGTAAGCTTATGAGGTTGTGACGCGAGGCGAGTGCATTGCGAGGCGAGGCACGTCCGAAATCCGACACTTGGCACAGTTCGCGTTCCCGCCCAACGCCGCCCGCCCTGCGCTTCAACCGTAATACAACTTTTAAGTTTTAATTACCTACGTCTCTTCAAACTTTACAATGTAATCACACGTAACCTCCCCAAGTGATTATTAGCTTTATTCTACAGCCATTTTCCGACTATTAAGGTTTGAAGAAAACTGTGCTGTTATTATTTAACCCGGGGCGAGGAAAGTGTTTGTAGGTATTATAATATTGTTTATATGAACAAGAAACAATCACTCACAATTAGCCAGATTGTTTGATAAAGTGAATAATGAAAACTACTGGTGCTGGGCTCGTTAGTGACACATGAGTGCACACCCTCGTTAGTCTTTTCAAATATAATACAGCTATTTTTTAAAATTTACTTTACGTCTAAAATATTTTGAACAAAACACTTACATTATAACAAGTAAAAAGAAAAATCTCCAAATGATCAAAAGGCTTAAACTCTTTGAATTCTCAATCAAACATTTCTAGGTAGGGGAGGGTGAAATTTTAAAAAGAAAATTTCGACATATTTTTTGTTCAGCCGCTCTCGGGCGTATATCGCTATAAAACCGAGCGATGCGAGGAGTTTAAATATTAAAGAAACGTTTTAAATAAAAAAACCTCGTAAATAAGAGCTCGACGAGACAAAGAACGGCGGGAGAATTCGCAAACTAAACAAGAATAAAGGGATAATGTATCTTTAATGAAAGAGGTAAAGAAATTGTCGACAATGGCGCCGGCCTGCGACGCGACCTTTGACCACACAATAAGACCGTGTGCTGCCACTTTGTTTTATTTTAGCTTTTTTAAATGGAACTGTGACACAGACGCGTCCCGGGACATGTAATAATCGTTTATTCTCGAGTTGACGACTTCACCACTTTAATCTGCTCGGCTAACTCAACTCCTTTTCACTTTTGTTTTGAGTTACATTACAATTTATACCGAACTGTTGGTTTTGATGTTTGAATGTTCAAGCAAATATGTTTAAATAATTGTAGTTTTCAGTTTTGTATTTACTTGCTTAAATTATTATCAAATATCAATACTTTACTCTCTATTGAATTGTATCTAACAACATGTTATGTTTTAAGTATAGGTTTTAAGTTAATCAAAGTATGTTAGTAGAAATTGTAAATGTTAAAATATATTCTAGACTCTAGCTAGAGCCATACAAAAGTAAAAAAAATTGGTATTTCAGCGCTACTACTTTCATAGTGAACTCTCTACAAGGAACACATACACACCCTTAAGTATTATCACTTATTTTTACACCCTGTAGAGTTTACTGGCTTAGATAATGTGGAAATTTAAATATCCAGTCGCATGAGCGGTGTCATGTTATCTGTCAGGAGCCATTTGTTATTCATTGTAATCTGATATTTATCTCGCTCCGTCCGCCGGCAATCACGGATCATTTGGGGAAAATATAACCTTTTATTACTTTATCGTATATTTTATTGAATCCACATGTAATGTTATAACATTACGTATGGTTACGTAAAACGAAATGAAAATAAATAAATTTTATCACTGGTGGTAGGTAGGGTTGTCTTCATAGTTAAAACCACATATTGCAATTTTTCTTTAAAAATAACATCATTTTTAAGAGGGGTACTATTTAATGAATATTTACTCTTTTAAGGCTTTTATGCACAGCAAGTGCTTTGAATTTTTCTCTACTTCCATGTTGAAATAAGAAACTAACAGTTCTACCCACTCTATTTTTCTTTAAATGTGCTTTAATAAAGAAATATAACGTTATTTTTGTAATGTATTTTATATTATAACTTATGATACATAATTATATACAAAATACTATGCTAGAAACATTCCTACTATACTATACTAGTTCCTAATTTGTTTGATTTCAATTATTTCGATGTAGCCTGTAGGTAATCGTACTCGTAAAATGCAATATAATGCGTTCGATAAATCGACTGAACATGACACGAAACACCAGTTCTGATACTTAAAAGAAAAAAACTTGTAACCGAATGTCTGTAGTCAGTAAATTGACTAGAACAAGTCAAAAGGAGCAATAAGATTAAAGTACGTGCAGCGGCGTTAAGCGCGACATGTATTTATTGCGATCACGTCTACGGGAGTGTTTTTGTGGGAGACGCATGTCGTGTTTCGAAGTAGGGTTGCCAGCATCCCAAAAGTCACAATCAGCTGGACATTTTGTCAAAACATGCACAAAAGGCGGAGATTCCGCCACAAGCGGAAAAAATGGAAAATACGACAAGGTAAAGTTAAAACGAGCTATTGGTGTTTTTAACAAGCCACTAATTACTATGTTAACAATTTGGAAGCCATCAAATTAGATATAATATTTAGAAGCTATAGTGCCTACTATATCATGCAAATACATCTAAGACGCTCCAAACATTTTTCATCGGGGTCACAAAAATCTCATCAAAGCTGGACAAACTGGCATCCCTAGCGGTGTGTCGAGGTGGGATTTATGGCGGACATGGAGTCGGCCGATCGGCATGCGAGGGATCCGGCCGGATGCCGGGAAACTTCTGACAATCCTCCAGAGCTCGCTCGGGGAGATCCTGACGTTTCCGCGACATCTGCGTATGTTATTGTCCGTTCAATTGAACTTTTCTATTGCGTTCCTTTTTTGCTTTGATTTAGTAGTTGCGGTCTGGAAGTTTATTTGTGGTCTCAAACTTAGTGTTTTTCTGATTTCAGCTGATTTTTAAATATGTCCTGCACTTATTAATAGGAAGCAGTAAATTATTAGACGTATGCATCAAACTTAACCCAGTCACTGCCACCGTAATGCATATGGATCCCAAAAAAGTAGGTACACTAGATTTGTAGTCTAACTGAAAAACAATCCCATACAATATTTCTATGCAGCTATAACAGTTTTTGGTTTATTTTCAACGGGCGAATGCAACAGGAAGTTACTAGTGCTAACTCGTAACAAATATCCACTCTGTCAATAACAATGCCCTCGCCCCACCTACAGTCGGAGTTAGACGAACTATGACAGTCAAAAGTTGTAAGCCGCCAAGTTATATACAGTGCTGTGTACATAACTTGGCGGCTTGTAGCGCCAACTAATATTATTTCAATCCGCAAAACGCGCAGCTACAGCTGAATGCGGGAAAGTTTAGAAGGTTCTTTGCGAAACTGGCCGTTTAGCGAACTTTAAGTAGGAACTACTGAAGCCGTAAACGCTCTATTCGAGCACTGCATGTTTAATCCATACAAATAAACAAACATTCCGCTTGAAATTTTTCAACGAATGAATGGGCTTTGAAAAGGTCTTTACTAAGGTTTAATCTCAGTTCAGTTCATTTATGAATTTCGGGTGAGCGCGTGCAGGTTCAGTGATTTCTTTTTACTGCTTTCATTGCTACTTAATATTTCACGGGCAACTGTTTAGACTTTAGACTTTAGTGAGGATGGATCTTGGTCCGCATTCTACTTGCAAAAGGCTTCTTTATACTGTACTTATTATATTATTATTTTAGTGTATTAATTTGCCAGCTTTGGCCTTGTCCAGTCCTGCTATATATATCAGGATCATCTTAACGTTTTTATCGCTACGTATTTCAATTTCACAATAAACTGTACTATTAGCCTGTGATTTTATTAGCGAACTTTTAAGAATAGTTTTTCGTTATGTTAATAATTTGGTGAAATAATAATAAACAGTCAAAATAATATTTAATTGACATAATGTTTACTAGACAGACATAATGACATATTAGATAAATAATGATAATGATAATATAATTATTAATCTGACGGCGATTTACGGCAAATCAGATGTAGATGCCGACTTTTAACATGCCCATCCGATGTCTCATCTTTCTTATCACACAGTCAGGTGATCAGCCTGACTGTCTTACCTAAACTAGAAACAAGTTTTTGTAGTCGCTAGTCAAACTCTACCACTAGACCACGGAGTGTCCAATTATTGTACTAGAGACATTACAGCAGTGTAGCAACAAAGTCTCACAACGCTAACAAAGTAAAATAAACTTGGACAAATAGTAGTGGTTTTGATGAGAGAATATAAAATGTTTAATGAGGTAATGCATACTTAATGAAGACTAGTCTAGGGCTTACACTTTACAGCGGAGCAATGAACATAACTCCTTAGCGGGATTTAATTAGGACTCAAAGCCTTCGACGCTAACGCTCACCAAATTAATATAATTAATAATTGTAATTTATGCGCTCTCTGGGGGAAATTTATGGCCAATAACCATCGCAAGATAAAACTAGCGATTTCATTAGCTACGTTCGTAATGAGTACAGCTGCTTAATTAAGATATAATAACGATTAATAATTAGCCTCCGCTAACATTTAGACAGGTATTTGATTGCGTATAAAACATATTTCATTAATTCAACGAGCATTATGCAGATTTATTTGTAATAAGATATCGCTTAATGAAAGGAGTACCTACAAAATGTTGGTTTGATTAAATCGATTCATTTCAGGTTCACGAGGCAATAAAAATCTAAGCTATGAAGTCTGAAATTACAATTTATGCAGCAAATTGCTACAGCTTAGTTTCTAAATATGCAGGTTTTTTTATTTTTGAATATAAAATCTCCCCTCTTACACTGTCTTACAGTCGCTCAAAATAAATCACAAATAAAACCTTTTTTTTTTTAAGAAAAAGAAGATAAAATTTCGCTCTGAAAAAACAAAAAACATTGCATCGTTATCCTGTCAGCACGCAAGTTTACACTTGACCCCTTACAATAACTGCCCCAGAAATCTCCACGTTGTATCCATTGCCATAAATTGAAGAGGATCTCGAAAAGTTCAAGTGTTTTATAGTGTGGGAGCCCGAGCCGCGCCGAGCCCGCGCGAGTGCATCGTAAACTATTGATAGTCAATTTATGGTGTTCCTGAGGCACGTTTCGGGGCAGATTTACTATGGCGACTTTTTACGCCATCAATATATTCCAGCTTTCCCTAATATTTTTCTTGGTTGTTTATTGGTTTCTCGAGTACTGTATTATCTAGTTTTAGATTGACACGCGGTTAAATTTTGTGATATGTATATCAGTAAGCTTTTAAACTCTACAACTCCTCCTTTCCTTCAAAGTTCTGTGTCTATTATTATGTCTGTACGTAAGACTACATTTTAATCCTCCATTACAAGGCCGCACCCGTATATTTCAACTAGCACAATTTCTAAATGAATAGCATGTAATAACAATTAAACGGCATGTATATTTTGAATGCTAACGCTACAGTCGCTGGAACAATTACATAGCATGCATGCAATCCTACTCGACCAGCCATTATTACATAATCATAACGGTACGTTCTGATTACGTGAAAATGGAAACTACAATTTCTTTAATTTTCGCTAAACATCCCTTGAAATGCACTTACAACACATTAGCTATGAAATAGCGCCAGTCGGTCTACGGCGGATGGTAGATAAGGAAAACTTAACATGAAATGGCCTATGCAAACTTAACGACATGAAACAGATCAAAACAATCGTGCAAAATTCTCATACTTACACAGAAATATGCTGGACGTTTTTCTGTAGACGTTTCGTCTAAATATAATATGCCGCGCAAAGGTTTAAAGGCCTTGGGGATCAAAATATAAAATCTATGCAATAGCACAGAATAGCTGATAATAGTACAAGTAGCAATAGTAACTATTATATTATTCTCGACTTATTAGTTAATCGTAATAAACTACTTTATAGTTTTTATTACACTTTCTTATTACGTTTCTTTATTTTAATGGAAATTTTCAAAATATTATGTAAATTAATTGTAGTAACCTACTTTACGAGTACTGGGAAATATTTCATAGAGCATAATATGAAAATATGCTCGAAAATTTGTCACACGAATATCGGTATTGAAACAAACGACCGGCTTACGAAAGTTGGCAAAAATAATTTAGGGATTTAATGTAATGTGGGACAACGGGCAGGTGCTACAGCTGATGGTAAGTAATTTACCTCTTGTCGAAACATCTGCAACAGAAAGATAATGCATCTGTCACTGCTGGATTTTAAAGCCATCGAACACGGCAACCACAAAATGCGAGAGCTTACCAGTTTGTATAGACCGCACATAACTTTTAGATCGCTTGTTCAACTAGAATCTAGATCGATATATCCATGTGTAAAATGTCTTCTAATAACGTATTCATTTTGATCACGATCTACCAATAAAGTCCTATCTCAATCACTGATGATCAATAATAATTATAGCTTGTCGAATAGCCCCTACCATTCTTGCCTGGCGTGGTTCTTAAAGTTGTGCGCGAAATGCGAATCTCGAATCAAATATTTGCGATATTGCTGAATAATATCCAGCTCAACAAATAGTTACAGACCGAATCGAAACGTGTAAACTACAGGGACGAATTCCTTGAAAAGCAGGCCGGCCTTTTGTTCATCAGACAGAATAGAAATCAATTTTACAGATCAATTCCGTGTTCGAGGGTCGACAGCCTAGCGATGTGCCTATGAATACAAGTCGCCTCATCGCTGAGCCAGAAATGGCCGGGCATAAAGCACCGTTCCCCGCCCCCGAGGCCCGAATGCCTTAAGCCTAAATTAATTTTGTGTTGTGATTCGTGAGCTGTAAGATTCGTATCGTTCCAATCTGAGGCCCTCTACGTTACTAATAGCTGTCGATTGTGTTTTGTTTTATATTCGCTTTGCTTGGTTAGGGCGATATTAAACGGTTCAGACCAGTGATTTTCTTTATCGAATGAATGCTTTATTTTCTTTAATAATTACATTCAATAGATGACTACATTGTATTTTTGTGTTTAGATGGGCGATAATGTCAAAAAATTAAGGTTATTTTATGTTAATTAACTGTATGTCTTGAAATTTTAGTATAAGTACAGTTTAATATACAAAATATATTATTTCATAAATTACTCGCCATTTATTTTTTCATTTGCAACAAACCAAACAAAATCAAACGCAGCAAACTTTATTTCACTGTGGTACGGTAGTTTTATATTATGTGCGAGTGTGACAGTCGACACACGGAAGGCGCGTAAAGAGTTATGGCTAAGTATGAGAGTATACATAATGCGGAAACAAGATATGCTATTCCATCGTAAAGGATGGCAAAGCGAAATTAGAAATGGAAATGATCTACAATACTAGATAGCAAAAAGTATCAGAAACATTGATTTATAGGCAGAGCTGTTGGCTGGACTTGACAATATAGCATAAACAAACGTTGGTCCGTCATCTGCCTATGAATTAATTTCTCTAATAGTAGGTAGTAGTCATAGAGAAGACCCCTAGGTCTGATATTTCATTAAGGGAGATCATAACTCATGAGTCATGACTCATAAAGAAAACATGGAGAAATTAAAATAGTTTGTATCTGAATTCTGACTAGAGGTAGAGTCGAGTCTGCTTATACTGAGATTGCATGCGCTTAAACTTTAACGTAGGTATAATTACTACTAGTACGTAATATATTTGATATAGGTACAATTATGTAACATTTGATTAACCATCTCAAAGCAATAACTAAAATAATCAAGCAAAAAAAACTGCAGTAAAACAAAACCATATTATAGACGAGCATTCATAATGGTTTTAGATTGTGATCGGTTTATATTAGATTAAAAACAATAAAAAAATAAAGCGTGTTTCCGACGGCGGCCGAAGGTTATAGGACGGAAACTCGCAACACTGATTAATGAGCTCACTCAACGACTCCGAAATGAACCCGACTTAACGCAAGATCTTAACCGTAAAGACGCGTCCAGACTACGCGACACTGTAGACAAATATTTTATTCTGTGCACTTGCCGCAGATCATAATCGAAGGTAAAATGTAATTTAAGTGCAATTATTAACATTTGTACCTATCGTTAGGTACTATTATTTATTCCGTGCTATTACTCGAGTAGCAGGTAGAGAACCGTCTCCTCAACTCCGGATTGGCATGCGGACTGGACTGATATAGTTTACAACTCATAGACATTCATAGAATTATTAAAAGTCTGATAATTACATTTACGTTTACAATTTACATTGATATAAGAAAGAGACGCCACTGAGCGACAGAACCAAAAGACGTTATCAATCATCACTCATCTCTCTGTCGTCTGCTACTCACTGTTTTTCTGACGAGTCGCATTATACGAGCGCACCTCAAATAACCTTAATGGCCTTCATTTAGCCTGCAAAAACATTCATAGCCTGACCGCTTCAGATTTTTACTCGCTTTTAACGGTTTTGTTTTTCCTACTAAGTCTCTTAAAAATGCTGTTAAGTGGTCGCTTTTTAAAGCGAACAACGAAAGGTTTCGGACGATGCGCCGTTGGCTTGCTACCAAAATGTTCCAAACCCAGATTTATGTGTAGCGGCGAAGAAGGCTCCGATCCTATCGCCGACCTCCCCATTGTGCTTCCGTGGGAATTGGATTTCGCAGCTCCTCTGTTGTCATATCTGACACTAACATACTCTTTGAATACTACTCCGATTGTGTACAAAGTAACTTACGCGCTGTACATTTGAATACGTCCGGAAGTTGAATTTAGTGAAAATTGTAAAGTTACTTCGCTACAGCAGCTACGTGGTAAAGTGGAACGGACAGGACTTAAACCGCATGAAACTACCCAACGCTGCTAAGATTTACATGACTAGTTAGAAAACATAAAGATATTATTAAAGTTATTTTTGAAGCTTTATTTGATTAAAAGAATAATGTTTTAATTAGATATTTGATGAACAAACAGAATTGTTTAACGCTATATTTTACTTTTAAATGCATCTAAAATATAATAGTTTGAGCAATGAGCATATAAAATATCAATTCAACATAACAGCGTAATTGAGTTAAAACGTGCATAAACGGTGGATAAACATAAAATAAATGGAATAAAATCTCGCAAATGTTTAAGCGATTAAACACGTTGCCAATACGGAAATACGCCGGTTGTCGCGGTTCTTTGGCGTTAAAATAAGCGTTTATCATTTAGGGATGTTTACAAACAACATCCTGCGGTATATAATTGAAAAAACTGGAGCGATGCCAACACCAAACACGCGATTTACTATTGTCGGTGTTCGACGAATGTATATAAAATTAGGAACACGAATTATTATCACTGTATGCATTTACTATTTACATGATTGTGGACATTGATTTCACTTTATATTGTGGTTATCCAAACTTATTGTAGCCTTTGCAAATCAAGTAATCTAAGCAAATACACAGAATAGATAATAGTACAGCAAATATAACGTTGAATTACTTATGTTGGGTTGGGAATATGCTTTATAACCATGAAGTGTTTACCTGAACTTATGGTTTAATTTCAAATCACACGAAGAACCTTTAAAAGTCGAATAGTCCACTCTGGGCTTCTTTTAAAGTTTTCCAGCCTGTTTAGCGTACCTCCGTCTAACATCTGCAAATCCGCAAATTTATACAATATTACTTTGACCCGGTCTATATATTTTTCTCTTTAGTATTGGAATATTATTCTGTTGTATGTAATGTAGGTATCCTAAACCATTTTAAGATAAAATATTTTAAAATGTAGACTGAAAATGTTGAATAAGTTTATCGGATGTTTCACGATACGGGCGCTCCTACAGAGGTTTACGTAACATCTCCGTCAACGTATCTCAGGATGTTCTAAACTTACAAGTTAATGTTTACTGGAGAATTTAAAAACAATGTCTTTTCTGAACAATATTAAAATAACGCCGCAAATATGCCGCATCGAAATTGTTTAGTAAGTATCTACGTCATAAGCATGGAGGGTCGTTTATCTAATATATTTCTATAGTAGATGCTATCCTACCTCTATATTCTAGAATTCCTTGATCGATAGTGCTATAAAGTGACGTAATAAAACGTAATTTAGTCCCTAAATGTAAACGTTTAAAACCATTTTCCTTTCTAACCCAAGTTTGCTCTAGCCTTCAGCTACGTATTTTTATCTCAAAACTTTCAGGAATCTCATCGCACCTACAAAGTAAGATATTATCTTCCGAAGATACGGTATGTGTCGTACAAAATATAAACAAGCAATATTGTAGCTAAAAAGGTTTTTTAGATCGCCGAGAAGATTATCTTCGGGACATTAAAATCCTTCACAAGGAGATTTATCCTGGATGTAAATGTTATTATGGCTCAACTTCCAGACCCGATACAGCGCCGGGTGAGGCCAGGATAAATTGCAAAGTACCATAAAATTTACGGTACAATTTTATCGTGCTCCTCAAATTGGCCATTAATTTTGTCTATCGTATATTCACACACGTTAAAACAGTGCGAGAGGTGAGATGTGTTGCATAAGTCGAATATAAAAATGGATAAATCGGAGGAGACGACACTGAAATAGATCAAAATGTCTCGGGAGTCGGTGAACCAGATATCAGCGGAGCTGTTTATCGCTTCCGTTAGATTACTGCGATCATACCTCGGGACTTGGGGGATCCCAACATTTTTGCCAATGTGAATGATAAAGATATTGCAACATAGACTACCTATAGCGATTCACCGGTTGCGATTTGGTTGCGATAGCTTATCTTTCCGATATAAACGGTCGCTCTAATGTGCTGAAGTTAACGTACAAAAAGCTAAAACCCACGTTTTACTTGCTAGATGTTCAGTTGAATGTCATACAAAAAGTCACGAAGTACTCCACATTTTAAAGAGCTTCGGACGTTTTAAAGGCTAGTTTCTGCAGTTGTAACATTTTACTTACTAAGAAAATGAGAAAATTGCACAAGGGTTAGTTTTGATACTTTAGTACTTAAATAAAAATTATCTCGATTTAGATAAAACCAAACCTTAATTTAAGGTTTCTCTAATGAATAAAATTATGTCAGAAAACATAATGAAATTTTCAATCTACAACAATACACAATATCGACGAATGGAATACTACATAATTCGGAATACCAAAGGCACAAGCCGACTGCCGAGCAAACAAAACAAATGCACGTAATTATACAATACCGCACTCGTATTCAACGCTGGAACTAATTTTGGAAAACACGAAAGCTAAGAATGACAATGTAATTTGACCCAGATAGGAAGTTCCATTACTGGAGTGAAATAATTCGACTTCTGTTGAAGCCCGGCTCATCTCTCCTGTATCGTTTGTCCGCCGCACGTTGGACCGGGTCCAACAGTTTTATACAATCATTCCACTCAACTAAGCGTCCCCATAAACACGGCCCGGCAGGTATGAATTGCACAAAAAACTGAGAATAATTGCTACAGTTGTTTTAGTTCACTTTTAGTGTTATCAATTTTTAATTCGCTACACCGAAATGGAACTACAAATATTAGTGACCGTCCGTCGGAACACTGCAATATTTGGAAAGCTATTGTACAGGTGATAGTATTTTATTTACGTTTTGATAGAAGTGGAACATAAATAACGTTCTTTAAAAGGATGGATTGAATATAAAACTAGAATTTCCACTATATGAAAGAGCTCCAGATAAAACAAATACAGGTTAGCCAAGTTAGGACCTATTTCACCACTTTCTGATAATAATTATTGTCGGATAGGCTGTCCACTCCACCACTTAACTTGACAGTTAGAGTATGGAGTATCTGTCAAAAAAAATTGTGGATAGCCTATCCGACACTTTATCCGGAAGTAGTGAAACAGGCCCTTAGTGTATGATATCAGAGATTTGTAAGCTTTCAGAAATCAAAAGAGTAGAGAGTAGAGACTTTTGAAACAACGTAAAAATTATTTCTTTTCCTCATAATAATAATTAGTAAGATTTCCTGATCCTCTGTACAGTCATTAGTGCCTATAAAGTATACATTTAATCTATAAATAAATACAACATTTATCTGAGTTTAAATATTCCTACTCAATGCGTCCCGATAAAGCTCTATACAAATTTTAGACGACCATTTAGGTGCTGAGTATATAATGTAATAAAGATCGGTCAGCTATTATACGATACTGGGCATGTACCTTTCTCAGTGGACGACCGGGTTTTGGCCGCACTCCAGAACTTTAGGGTCTATTTACACTTGTCCATGTTAAAAGAATTCGTAGAGTCTTTGTGACAGTAATTTTACATTGAAGCTGTAAAAATATACTCGTTATTGCGAAGCTTCAGAACTAATTTTTAACTTCTCATTTTTTACATGAATTTGTTTTAAAAATATAATGATAGCATAATATGTCGGATTGAGCTATAATACTTAATGAAATAATCATAGAGTAAGGAAAAATTTAATGGCAACTAAAATAGTTATTTAAGTAAATCATAGGTACACCTTTATCTAACGTGATTATAAGTTGACCAAAAATCCATACTAATATTATAAATGCGAAAGTGTGTCTGTCTGTCTG
>DWTA01000172.1:0-12965 GCA_018236805.1 Plebejus anna | reverse complement strand
CTTAAATGTGGTCGTCGAGGCAACATATTTTTTCATGAAATGTTTTGGTGGGATTATTTTGTCACCACACGACACATGTTACATGTACTAATCAAAACAATAATACAGAAGTAGTTAACATTAGTTTCTACAATAACAATGTATGGTGCGCGATATTCTGGTGCTATGAGCTATGAGCTATGTACTATATTATATTATGTGCTATTATAATAATATTATTATTATAGCGTAGTCTGAACTCTGAAACCAGCTTAACACTATGCTATGCATAATATATTTTTTCAAATACTTCTAATTATTTTAGTTAATTAATCGTAACTCAACGTATTAAGTACTTAGCCGATTGTATGACTACGGTTACACTTACACGTCTAGACTGATGCTAGCATCAGCTGTTAAATCCATCTGTCTGAGACTAGCGCGAGCGCCAGAATGATGACCGGAAAGTACAATAATGAAAAAATGATCAGTCCGTCAATCAAACGGCTAAACGATCGTTCTCCTGTCAGTCTGGATCAGACTAATTGACTGAAATGATGCCAGACTGACTGATAACCTATGTCTGACAAAGCCCTTTCATCAGAGCGAGCATGAAATCAGGTGATTGTATGTACGAGTATGTAGTTCATTTTTAGGGTTCCGTACCCAAACAGTAATAACCCTCCTGGCAGTCGGGTAAAAACAGGGCCCTATTACTGAGACTTCGATGTCTGTCCGTCTGTCTGTCTCCAGGCTGTATCTCAAGAACCGCTTAAGTTGGCTATATCCTATACCCATTCAATGACTCCACTAAATGATGCATCGTCAAGACATCTAATGTGAGTCGTGACAGTCAACAACTTGACGAGTTGTCCTTTAGTAATTCAATTAAATAAAATGATAATATAATTAATGGTTTCATTCAATGAACGCCTGTCACTTAACTCTTAACTCAAACGCTTAACTCAACATCTTTTTAAGAATACTGCGCGTAAGCCGAAAGTGGATTCTTTCGGCTTGGAAAACTCAGCAACTGATAACAGTTAACACAGACAGCGCCATAGGAATGAAATGTGAAATAGGAATAACTAGCCATAGGAATTTTTAGGCTCTATTTATTCCATTGGCTTGACTACCACGCCCCCCTATAAATCCTTCAGTTCTATTGTCCTCCTTTGACCTTTGTCTTTGTTTGGTTAAAAAACTAATTTTAATTTTGTTAATTTATCAAGTTTAGTCATGATCAACGTATCCGTTGTCAGTTACAGCCCAGGCTTTTAACACAGTTCTTTGTACAGTTCTAGGTCATAACAATATCAAAGGCGATCTGCATTTCATTCAAACGAAAAGTGGGCACCTGCAGCTGATATACGAGCCGTACATCTTCGTGACGGACAGCGTGCGAAGCGGGCGGACGTTCTGGCGGTGCATGGAGTACGGCAAGCGGTGTCGCGCGCGCATCACCTCCAAGAACAACGTGCTGCGCATCACCAACCCCGTGCACAACCACGCCGACAATCACATGGACAAAATCAATCGGAAATATGATTTAGGCGAGGTCGTCACCTGCCCCTCCGTGTGAGACTCCTGTGTGTTTTTGCGTGTGTGATATTATATCAAACCTGAGAGTATTCGACCCGACGCGAGCGCAGCCGACATACACTGCGAACCTACGAATAATAAAATATTCGTAGCTGCGAACGCTTCCGGGACTCGTTGTAATTGAACCTGTATATAAATATAAATTATTATTGTGATAAGTTAATTATTTGTAAATTCGTCTATAGGTTTACGTCGAATAAATGAACTCGTACCGTGTCATATTTTTGTATTATTAAGGTGAAATTAGAGTGAATAAATCGTGAGACAGAATATAGCCTTTTATTTTAACGCGCACTTTTAACCGAACAGGAGCCGCCGGAGGACGCTTAAAAGCGAAGTTGGCGTACACGATGACCCAGAGAGGCGCCCCGTGTCTCGTGATGGACGGTTTCGGGTTCGTGGCGCGCAAACGCCGCGGCGCGCGCATCTACTGGAGCTGCCGGTCGCGCATGCAGCGCCGCTGCCACGCGCGCGCTCTCACCGTGGACGGCCGCCTGGTCACTCACTGGCCCACTCATACGCATCCGCCGCACAATCTCGCCTTAGAAAACGACCGAATCGAAAGTCTCATAGAAATCATAACATCCGAAAAACTGGACCACGATTCTGGTCATCTCCAAAATATGGAGATGTAGCTCCCATCGTTTTCTGAAGCCTAGTACTCGTAACTGTTTGTGATAATTTTCTGTTTCGATCCCCGAGACAGCATCTTATCACAAAGAGTTACCTACGGAAATTCCGATTTCGGGTTCTAGAACTGAGCGAGGACCAGCAGAATGAAATAAATCGATGATTACTATTGCACCGTCTTTTATTCCTCAGCCTCGTACCGTAAACGATCTTTTCGTTTGAGTAGTTGACGGAAGTACCCGTCGATAGTTACATGGCATTGTTTTGCAGTGGAGTTCGTGATATCCAACCGGGGCCGGCGGCACATGCGTCTCGGCGGGTTCTCGTTCTACGCCGAGAAGGTGTTCCCGGAGAAGAGCAAGGTGCGGTGGCGGTGCACTCGGCGCACGTGTCGCGCGTACGCCCACACCATACACGACCGCATCTTCGCGCTCAGCAACGTGCACTCGCACGAGCCGCCCGCGCCGCCGCCCGCCGCGCCTCGCTCCTTCAGCCACGCGGCCATCGCCACACAGGCGAAGGCTCTGCTGGAGGACTAACGCGACGATGCCGACGGCGACGATACCCCTCTCGGTCGTTCGTTATCCCGTCAGGCCGTCGCGTCACCCGTGTCTAGAGCATGAGAATACTCGAATACGTGTAGATAACTGGTACACTAAATAGGATTACTTTTTGCGTATATCATTCCTCGAATCGAAAGTCATTTTGATTTTGTATCGCTTTATACTTTTTATTTTTTTTACCTTATTTTAGATTTTAAGAATTGGCACAAAGTCTAGTCTACGAAGTAATTTGTAAATCAATTCTAGTCAATGAATTAGCAGTATTATATTATTATAATGAGGATCTCAGTAGGTGTATTAAATTTTTGTACTTATTTGTTCGGTACAATTTATACGTGATGTAAGTGATCAGCAATAAATAGAAATTATGTGCAGCATGGAATTTTAGCGAAACTAAGGAGGAGCTTTAATGAGTACTTGCAAAGATTTTAGGAGTTTATAAAATACTAAAAATAGCAAATAATAACGCACCAAAACCGTTGAATAGAGATTTTGATTGTTCTCGTTCTTGACGTAGAACTTATTTTTATCTTAGTAAATAGTTGATTTTATTAGGAACTTTCTACAATATTTTAAAAATAATTAATTAATTATGCATATTTATTAAAACACGAAACTTTAAAAAGCCCATCCTAATCAAAATCTCCGTTCCAACGTCGACGCGCTTTCCAGACCGGAACATTCGACTACCGTGTCCTGAAAACTTCCTTCTCTACGTAGAACATTATGGTAAAGTTGTACAGTTGCTGATTATAAACTAATAATAATTAATTTGAAATATTGTCATCTATCAATAATTATTGTACGACAAATAAACGAGTTTTTGTAACCGGTGTTTTACTACCCACGTTGACGTGTACAGAGTGCAGACATCAACGTGGGTCGTGGTCTAAAGCGGGCGGGTGTTTCAGAGGAGAGCGTGCGTCTGTGCGTGGGGCCGGGCGGGCGGCCGCGGCTGTGGGTGCGCGGGCGCAGCTTCTACGCGGCGCACACGATGCGCTCGGGCGTGGTGCGGTGGCGCTGCACGATGGGCGGCTGCGGCTGCAAGGCGTACACGCAGAAGGGCCGCCTGCACAAGCTGGTGGGCGAGCACAACCACCAGGGCCGCTGCGGCCGCCGCGCGAACCGCTCGCTCGCCGCGCTCGATCCGCCCGCGCCGCTGCTCGTGCCGAGGATCCCGCAGCTCGACTTCGACAACTTCGACCCCAGCGCCTGGGTCGCGAGGTTCTAATTACTAACTAATGCCGCGGCCGCATATGCGTGGTGCTTCGCGATAAAGCCGATACTATTGGACGATCTGCGTGTATCGTCCAATAGTATTGTCTCGTCGCACGAAGCTTCGGACGATACACGCAGATACTATGCCAAAGCCCAAAGCTCAATCCGAATGTAAAGTGATCTCTATTAGATACTACATCGATATCTTTTATAGTTAGCGTTAATTTTTTTATTGTAAATTATGTAGAATGTAGACGATCGATCGATTACCCGACTGTAGGTCTCTAGTCTCGGCGGCGCGGTGTGATCTGACACAAATATTGTGTTTACGAATGTTTTAGGTCTTTTGACCATTAAAAATTGGATAATATTTTTTTATTTAGCTGCAAGTCAAGTAGAACTTTCACAACTAGTCGTTTATTTTAATGTTATTTGTATAAGCCTAATAATATGGTACTTTGAACTTTCATTCCAGGTAGTTTCCAAATGGGTAGAGCTAAACTCTACCATAGTATAAAGACTCTACTGTACCAAATTATTCGGATATTTATTGACATAGTTTATTAAGACCATAGTTTGATACCATATCAAAGCCTAAGTCTTAATAAAGAAACAAAATCCCAGTGCAATGTCGGTTAAGTATTTGAGTAGGTACCATAGTTACTACATAATATGAAAGGGCTTTGTGTATTTTGCGTTGCAACAGGCTATCACTAAATAATAATGTGATCTCAGATTGTTATGTATTTATTAATTTATATGTTATTTATTAAATTGATGCCAAATTTTGTTACATGTGTGTGATGGAAATTAGTTTGTAATGTTTAATTATTTATATTATATACAATACCTCATAAGATATGTAACATAGGTAATTAGGTACGGTACATTTTGATGCTCATTTTAATAATTTAAGTATTAAAGTTGTAGGTTAACAGTTCCAGCTGTGCTTCCTTGTCTCTGGTCGTTTGTATATCATTGCAGAGGTATCATGACGATGTAAATTTTTCTAAGATGCCAACTTTATCAACCTGAATGTTGTAAAATGTGATATTATTGTATTTTATTTTTTGTCTACAAAAACTACAAGTTATAAAAGTAGTGCCAAAATACTTGCTCATGAATACTGAATCTCAAAGATTATAACATGTTTTCGATTTCTACTAAACTTAAAGTGAAAATTGTTTTACGTAATGGTAAAATTATTCTGTACATCCGTCATTAAAAGTACAAAACGAAAAGCATTTTCTTTCACTCGAAAATAAAAAGTCCACGATGTTCGTTTCATTTCGTGCGTGACACCCGAGCTTTTAGTTTTAAGGCAGTATATTAGACAGTAGACTCGTCGGGAGGACTCTCCGCCTGCGATCGTCAACTAACCGATGTTGTTTGTCGACAGCGCGCTTCATCCGCGCCGGCAAGGGGCGTCTTCTCCTTCACCGAGGTTACACGTTCCGTCTGAAGAACAATCTGGCGCACGGCCGCAAGCAGTGGTACTGCTCGTCGCGGCTGACGTCGCGCTGCCTGGCCGACGTGAACACGGAGGGGCCGGAGGGCTTCGAGCGCATCGTGCGCTCCCGCTACGCGCACAATCACGCGCCGCCCAACGTGCGGCGCTTCGCGGACGGCCGCTACGTGGTGCGCACGCCGCACCAGAGCGGCCACCGCGCGCCCGCGCCCATCGACCCGCACCACCAGCTGCTGCAGCTGCAGCACGCGCTCGCACTGTACGCCGCCACCGCGCACGCCACCGCCACCGCCAACGCCAACGCCAACGCCTCGGCCGCCGCCGCCACCGGCACCGGCTCCCAGCAGTCGCCGAACTCGCTGCCGCCGCCAACCACCAACAATTACGACACCGCCAAGCCGCTGCTGGTGGACGGCGCTCCTCTCAAGGAGGAGGATATGATGTAGAGCGGCGGCCGCGGCGCTGCGGATGTTATAGTCGTTGACACGTTGCGTTGACGATTCGTTTTGACGTTGTATCACGTTGTAAGAAGTCGATGTACGAATTGTTTAATACTGAACGATTCTATGTTTTTAAGCCTTTTGCACACGCGCAGTAGTATAAATTATACTCTTAATCATTATTATATTATTATTAGATTAATTGGGAAGGTTGGCGTTTTGAATGGGACGGTATCGATGGTCTGTATAATGTCGGATATGTGAACGTATTTCAAACATTTGAATCGATTATTAGATGTTGTGATGTTTTGAATGTTGCGACCAATGAAACGATATTTGCGTCACCTGTTAGTATCTGACGGTGACATCTATATGTAGGTTAAGCGGTCTTTCGAGGTCTTTAATGTTATCCGTATAGGTGTGGGATATTATTGGATTGGATAAGGAAATAAAAGTGTATATACATATGCGACGAAACCTTCTGTTTTCGCGCCCTTTACGCGTTGCTTACGTTGCTACTTTTCTTAGTAACGTTTGATATTTATTTATCAAACATAATTGACATGAAAGAATCGTTATTTCATTACATACACCGTGTATGATCAAAATTCTCCTAAATCGTATTATGTTTTTTATATTAATTGTATCCATGGTATTGCTTATTAGTTACTACCTCTTATTAATTTATAAAGTTAATCATCTTTCAAACAATCGTAAACGTAAAGGTCGCGAAACAGCAACGCGCGTAACTTTGTCGAATTTAGATAGATGGTTATTATAAGGATATAGGCTCAAAAAGCGGACGACTATTAGAATCAGCTGGATAATGGATTCCTATGGGCAACATCATAGAGACGGGTATGGTAGCGCTATATGGTATGGCAGCAGTGAGCGAGAACACGCAGGTAGGATCTGATAGCAGATAGATATTCGGAGTATCGGGAAGGACCTTCGGAACACTGCGATCGAACGGGGTGCGTAGGATGGACTGCGGCCTGTGTGGCCGCCAGTAACGAGTCGGTGACTGATTGCGCGAACTCGCTTCGTAACGGCAGAGAATGGTTCCCTCGACTGCATTTATAATAACATATTTATTTTGAGATTTATATAACTTTACATGTTGCACGATTGATATTTAGGCATTTAGGTGTCCGCCTCTATACGATAAGAATTTACATATAATTATTTATATTGCGACAACGTCGCTATCGAAGTATCGACGTATACCTACCTTCGAGTGTGAGGCTCGCGCCGCGCGCGGCCCTCGTCGGCCGCCGCGCCGAGCGCGCGATCGCACTCAATGTTGCGCTCCTTAGGAATTACTAAGTACTTAAGATCAAAGAACTACCTCTTCACTTTTATACGGGTTTTTACATAATATTAGTTTAATTATACAATATTATACATATACATGAATGAATACTCAGAAGCTTTACTCGAGTAAGGAGTTGTAGTATAAGTTAGCGTGTAAAATAGGGTAGGCGCGCGCCGGGGCGGCGGGGCGGCTCGCCGCGCAGGGTCCGGCGCGCCACTCCACAATACCTCTATGCCGCGTGCCGCGTGCCGCGTGCCGCGTGTCGCCTGCCGCGTGCCGGGTGCGCGTGCGGCTGTCGGCTCGCAGTCAGATACATACGACACAATATGTTACTCACTCGAGGTTTAGCTGTTGACGACTGTACTATACGTAGGCTATTTTGAGACTGTTGTCTGAATATATTTTATTGATTGTTTTTATAATTATTATAATAGTGATTTGTTGCCGATCGAATTATTATTTTCTGGAGATGTTAATGACTTATCTCTTAGACTCCAACTTGAGTACAAATTTGACTAATTTTAATCGTTACTTAGATAGCCTAGTTTTAAGGAGTCCGGCGGTTAGCGCAGTTTGGAGCGAAAGCGACTCGTACCCCGGATACGGCGAGGCGGTGCTGCCAGTGCTGCCGGATGCCGTCGACCGGAGAGCTTTTATTAACACACTATCGAACACGATACATTTTATACTAAAAGTTTTTTGTTTTCTACGAACGGTTTCAAGTGAGGAATGAATAATATCTACGGATACTGCTACAGCGGAAACTTTTAGCATAAATTGTATCGGTGAATCGAGGAGAGGCCGGCGTCCCCGCGGCCGGCGCCGCCTCCGGTCGGCGCGTCCGCAGCAGCCAGCACCCGAGTCCACGGTAACCAAATAACAGGACTGCGCTCGCCGCGGCGACGCGGGGGCATCCTTCGTATATACTAATAATTATGTATCGTATTTATTGGGTAGGTTAAATATATTATGTAAGAATGTGACAATACGTGTCAATTATGAGAATACGAAACGAAGTAACGCTAAATACTATCATGTACGGAATAATCGGTCGGTGTGAGTGAATGTAGTCACTTTAACAATATAATTTACTCGTATCCGTTGTGTATTTGTAATGTTGTTATATTGTGAATCTCATAGTGCATAATGATCGCATGAAAGCCGGTGCCCCGCGGCGGTCGGCGCGGACCGATCGCGGACTCCACTCTATTTTAACGAATTTTGAAACTATCTACCTCATTTACTCTCGTCTTTGAGTCTAGTGTAATTTTTGTATTTACCATTATATTATAAGATAAGTTGGGTTTATGTATGGGAACGTTTTGTGGTATATTAAATTGTACTTATAAACAACCGCTGGTTTTATTCGATCCCCGTCCCGTAGGTCGTATACGAGGTGGTGGTCCCGTTGCCTCCCTCGCTTTCTAACGTTCTAACCGTCGTTTCTGTCACAGGAATCAAGTATTTAAAGTCGCGCCGCGGCAAAGTAATAATGGTTGTGAATACGTTTCCGTTTTGCGAGGAGTCGAAGCTGCGGGACAAGGTGATCTGGCGCTGCACGTCCAAGAAGACCAACTGCAAGGCGCGCATCCACATGATGGGCAGCAGTGTGGTGGCGGTGAAGGGCATGCATAACCACCCGCCGCGCGTGCAGCCCTCCTGAGCCGCGATTCTCGTCATTATTTTCGATCTTGATCTCGACTGGCCCGCTGTCACGCTCGAGAGCGAGATAGCATGTCCATCCAAACTAGATTTATCGAAAATAATTACGCGAATCGCTCGTGACCTAGTATTATCACTTTCGCGCGGTTACCGTGGGCGGGCGCGGACGCAGCACTCTGGAGCTCTCTCACCGAAACCCGCCCTGTTCCCGCCCTGCACCCGCCCCGGCCACGCTCGCTCACGGCGACCGCCTTCATTGCACTATATCATTCCATTTACTCGTTAATATTGGTACATTTTATGAATGTGTTATACTCGAAAATGTTAATTGAAAATCTTTTTACAAAATTGTCTAGGATGTAAGTCATTAGGTATTATTGGTAATTTCTGGATATTATCGATATTTTTGTATTTTCCTGTACAGGTGATGATCAATTTTTATTATAGAATTTACACAAGTTGCGTCCGCATTTTATGGGCCAAGCGTGTTGAATGCGTATTACATGTTAAATTGATAATAGTTAGTAATCATAAGTAAGCTCAATAGGTAGACACTTCTTGGAGATCTTTGGGCTCTCTTGCACCAGTCCTCATTATTTTTAATCGTCTGTCAACACTGCCTTCTTTTCACGAACTTTCAGAGTGGCAAAATGGTATATCTATTTACTATTCTAATTCACGTTTAAATCCCAGACTGGTGTAGGTTGACTCAAGTGTAACCTCAGTTGTTGATAGCAGACAGAGAATAAAGACAATAAAATATTGTTATGTAAAATAGGTAGTGATTTAAAATGTATGTGTAATAAAATGTATTTAATGCTTTTATTATATCACTCCAGATTCGTAGGTAGAGCTAATATTTTTGCTTATTTGACGTGTACATACTTATACTGAAAGTTTTGTATTTTGTATTATCTATATAAAAAATAAATTAAAACTGTTCAAAATATTATGTTTAATCTAAACTTAGACAGAAAGAGTTATTAGGGTAAACATTAACATCGGTAGCATAGTGCTCTTTATAATACCTACGGGCTAACCTACGGGCTAACCTACGGGCTACGTCATAATGGTTTTGTTTACGTTTAGATTTTACCGATCAATAACCAAACACCATACAGATTTTATAATGTTAAAATTATTGTGATAATCTTATAATTAATTGACATTGCAAGTATTATTCGTTACACAAGGTATTCTTACTATGATAATAATTAATACCTATGTCTTTATGAATGATGTACTTATAAATACGATAGGTAGGTGTCTTATCTGACGTCGAAATATTTGTACGTAGGCGGTAATTTGATAAGTGTAGTGCCTTACTCACATTTGGGACCATAATATTAATCATTATTATTGTTAAATCATAAAATTAGGTACTCGTATCGGTGTATATTTAACGAAACATTCCGTAATTATATTTTTTCATACACTTTGATAAAATTTTAAATTTTTTATATAGATTTATGTTGAACCTGTTAAGAGTATTACTCACTAAGATAAAACGATTAAAAATGTTTATTTAAAATGATTATTTTATTTCTCCTTGCCGATTTTTTACAGGTGTTACAAAGTAAAAAACTTGCTACATAAAGTACATGTGAATTTTGTTCTACTAGCTTTTCTAAGAGAAATGATACATGGGGCTAAAAAAACATGCTTAGATTTTCATCTAACACCTTTTGTTTGAAAGCTGGTTTATTGTAAGATCCGGCATAGTGATGTGGACTGTGGTGTTAACAGTGCAGTTGTTAGATGCAGCGCGGCCGCGGGGCACGCAGTTCAAGTTCGGCACTAGCGAGCTGAAGGCACCCATCATCCACGCCGGGGAGTTCTCCTACGTGAAGGACATGGTGTTCCCCAACGGCAAGGTGCGCTGGTCGTGCGCCCACGCGGGCAACTGCCCCTCCCGCATATACACCATAGACAACAACGTCGTGCTCTTCTCCGACAAACATAGCCATTAGCCATTGACGTCATCCGGTCACCTTGACAACGCCAATGTAATTGATTCATGGGCAGAAGGCGGATTTGTGCAATTTGGTCGCGTTACGTCAGTCCCAGCCGAAAGCTCGCGATAATATTGACTTGACATATCCAGACCGAATAAAGTAGATCCGCCGTCTGCGTATGAATCGATTTCTCTGATGGGTTTGGGTTGGGCTTGGCAAGTTAGTTTGAGCTTTCCTAAATTGTTTGCATTACCGAATTGTTTACGAGGTAGACACTAGAAAGTGAGTCAGCCATATAAATCCTACTGAAATATTAGGCGTTATATGCATCTACTTGTTGTCGGTGAGACATGGGCGCGGTTTTGAGCATGATGAGCACTCATGCCCTTGACTTATCGAAGGTACGGTATTATGTAAGTACCTGGTACTGGTACAATATTAGTACTGAAGTCAAATGGATTTCCATATTTAGCATTTATGCGAATAAAAATTATTTTTATTATTATAAAATTTTACGTTTCGTTACCTACCTATTACCTACTCTCTATTCTTCATATATTATGACATTGTATATTTTAAGTTAGAGCATTGTAAATTTTATTTTAAAAGATTATTTTTTTTCTCACTTTTTTTGGTAAAAAAGTGGGCCCCCTGCGAGTTTCTTACGCCGGTTCTTCTCGCCGGGTTAGTTCCCGAACCGGTGGTAGGCACCAGTAGTATCAACGTTCTGAAAGCATTTTTTTAAAATCTATTCAGTAATAAAACAATTTTTATTTTATTTTATTTATTTTATTTACTTAACGACGAAAACATTGTCAAAGTTACCAAAAATAGTATGTTTTCAGTCTCGCACAGTTAAAATATACTACACAAATTTTTGAGATACGCATCGACCTACATATACCTAATTGTGACTCAAAAAGCCTACTTTATCGACCGAACAACATAATAACATCCTATCGATTGATCCAGAAAGGTTGCTAAAAACGTGGCTTAAGAGGAGAGTGGGGAGCGAGGTCACACCGCGGAGTGCTCTTCGCTTTGTTCGGGCAACAATGCCGCTGGAGGAGCGTGAGGACCCTTGAATCGGATGCAAGCGATCCACTGACGGATTAGAGCGGAGCCAAGAAAAAATAAAGATATCGACAAGTCGCAAACAAATAGCGAAATAAAATGTTGTAAAACATTTTTGTTAACACTATATCGCTTTTTGTTAATACTATATCACTCAATAAGGGAAAGAAGAAAGAAGATTGAAGAAAGCACAAAAATATAAATTAAAGCTTTCCTACGTACGTCAATATTAAAGTTAATGTATGTGTTAGCAATGCAATGCAAGGATGGCGGGGATTGTCATAGCCTGACCAAATAACGATGAATCTATATCTCTAAAAGAAAATACCAATATTTACTAATTTTTATAATTTTTATACTTATAAAAAACTTAATTAACAAGCCTATAAGAATAAATAAGTATAATAGCTTCCTTCATTTCCCACAATTATGCGGTATAATTTTTTGGCAAGTAGCTGGCGGTAGTAAGTCGAACAGTGGCCAACTGTATGATCACCGATTGGCGATTTATCGTCGCTGGGTAATGTGCTAAGAGATCGTTTGTCGACTATTGTTTATTATACACGATAATTGTTACAGACACAAGATTTATACATTTTTTTCCCGCAACTTTGTTGCACGAAATTCGTATGGTAGGATCATTTTGCCTTGATAAAGTCTCTATAATGATGTTCTTTCTCGAGACTCAAAGTATCTACACTTCAAAACTTCATTCAACGGCTTAATGAAATGAAATCAAATATTTTATTTAGTTAAGTAACATACACTTGTTAGTACTTTAAAAGGGAAATAGGTTAAAGTTGTGATTATAATATCCATATGAAAGTAAGGATCTAGTCAACTAAAGATTTAACTTATTTCATTGCATCAAAATATGACCTATAAAATATCTTCTTCTTTCTTTCTATTCCGGTGGAGCTGCCGCGCTTTACCCTCAAAATATTATCAGTAATACAATTAATTTTCAATAAAAAGCTTTTATTATCTTGTTAAGAACCATCCCGTTTTTTAGGGTTCCGTAGTCAACAAGGAACTCTTATAGTTTCGGTCTGTCCGTCC